>CAAKHD010012397.1:0-24586 GCA_901007705.1 Fistularia tabacaria
TTATATTGTCAGGTTAAGAAACCCACATGACTCCATCCATCAAACCATCCAAGTGAATCAAGAAAAATATCCATCCGCATCAACTTTCCTCTTCCTGAACATTTAGGGATCATTTGTATCTCTCAATTCCACTTGTTGTAAATCACATTGGTGTGGATCCGCTGCAACCTGACGGCGGGATGCCGTCACTTCGCGGGGAACGAGATCGGCATGAATCGTATTGGCCACATTTGGCCCGCAGGCCATGAGTTTGACACGTGTATTGTCGGTACATGCGCTTTAGACTATAATACCAACGGGCCAGCTCTAATTGTCATTTGGTATGGCTTCGAATAGAAATACACTGCGGGCCATATATGGCTAGAGTTTGACACCTATGACCTAAAGGAACACAATTAGATCAGTGTCAAGATTTGACAAAGGCTGCTTTTAGTGTTTTGGTGCAGATCATCTCCCCATCCAGGATGAGCCGAGGCGTCCAGTCCACGTCAGAGCGCTGAGTATGTGTGTTTGTGTGTGTGTGTGTGTGTGTGTGTGTGACTGCGTCCAAACACGGCGGTCAGACATGACGACAGAGTTGGAGGCTGTAATTAGCTTTCAGTGCGCGGACGCAGGGCGGCCCAACCGCCATGACTTCGGTCCAGATTTGGCAGGATTTGTGAAAGCAGGTGACGGGTGCTTGAACCATGTCCACGGAGGTGTGTGTGTGTGTGTGTGTGTGTGTGTGTGTGTGTGTGTTTTGGGGGGCGGATTTAGAGAGTAGTTAGAAGTGGTAGGATAGGAAAACGAAAGACACCAAGAAAAACAAAAACATGTTTTTGCTGCTGGTGTTTGTCTCCAGTACAATCGAGTGACTGTCTGGTCGTCTTCTCCTTCTTCTTCTTCTCCTCCTTTGGGCTGTTCCCTTCAGCGGTCGGCCCAGCCAATCATCTGCCTCCATCTAACCCTCACCTTTTCCTTCTCCTCTCACACTCCATCCATATCGCTCCTCTGTGGTCCTCATCTAGGCCTCCTGATTTTTATCTCCAGCACATCTACCATCTACCACGTGCCGTCCCTCTGATGGTCTCATTCCTGAGCCTCTACTTCGCCCAAAAATAACCTCATCTAACCACATCTTCATCTCTGCCTCCTCAGCCCCTCGAAACCAGACAGCACTGCCTCCGTCTTCTCCGCCTTTCCTTTTCACCACCTGTTCCAACCTGCTTGCACACATCTCTCCACCTCCACTATCCCACACTTCAAGTTCTCCACCTACTGTATCTCCACTCCCTGTCGCCTCAGGGTTCAACTTGCGTCCCTCTCAGTCACACACATGCTAACCTTCACCCCTTCCCTCTCCAGGTCGTACCTCCACCTGCTCCCCTGCCCTCAACAGAGAGCACAATGTCATCTGCAAACATTATTATCCACAAGACATACACAAACTACATATATTGCGCTTTTCATATTTTCACTTACAATATTTTGCGGACCACAAGGTGCACCGCATTATAAGGCGCAATACCTTTCTGTTTGGTCGTCTTTACTTGGCGTTGTTCATCTGCTTGCTTCCTCCACTTCTGTACCATTGACTCGTTAGTATTGAATTCTTTGGCAGCTGCTCTATTTCCATCATCTACTGCGTGACTGATATCCTTGAGTTTTAATTCCACTTCTTAACAGGTGCCATTTTTGAGGGTCCTCATACACACAAATGTACAGTATTATTATGTTGAAGCACAGTACATGTCGCTATTTGAAAAAGTGGCTGAGGTAAGCGTAATACGTACTGTTATGTGATTGGTTTATCGTTGCCAGCGCTAGCGGACACCTGAAGTCAGTGTCACGTTGGAACAACATTGTATTCCAGCGCTACATAATTAGTTCTCTAACGCTGTCTGACGTTGCAACCCACGTTCAACCAAGGACCGAGTTTAAAACAACGTCCCTGTGTCAGGTGGGAATGGTCCCACAACCAATCAAGTGGAGCGGCTTCGTCACTTATCAAAGTTGCGCTTAAACATTTTGACAGATTTTAGAGAGCAGTGTAGCACAGAGAAGGGGTTCGAGGTCAGTAAGCACAACAACAATTCATACATAAGGCGCACTGGATTGTAAAGCGCCTTTGAGAAAACTCAAGGATTTTAAGTGTGGCTTATATTGCGAAAATTACGGTATTATATCTTTCAAAATTGGATTGTTTCAAAATATGTACTTGTGAATATACATATTCTTCTTCTTCCTCTTCTTCTTTTCCTTTCGGCTTTTCCCTTTCAGGGGTCGCCACAGCGAATCAACCTTCTCTATCTAACCCTATTCTCTGTATCCTCCTCTCTCACGCCAACTACCTTCAAATCCTCTCTAACTATGTCCATAAATCTTCTTTTCGGTCTTCCTCTAGACCTCCTGCCTCGCAGCTTAGATTTTGTATTAATTCCCCCAGTTTTTAAAAAATAATTTCCTCGCTAATATCAAAACAATCTGACACATACTGTATACTGGAACTGCCATCTTTGTCAGAAGACTTCACCGGGCTGCAGTTCCACCTGCCGCCGCCGGGGCTGTTCAGGTGAACCAGCTGAACTCTCGCGAGCAGCTCCGGATACAACCAGCGCACCTGAACGCGCAACGCGCCCCCCCGCCCTTTTCGCACGTGTTCCCCCGGCGTGTTCTCGCGAATCCCCTCCCCCACGAACATCCACCGCTCCACCCGGTGCTAGCTACTCGCGGGCTCCTGCTAAATGCCGGCGGGCTGCTGAAAGGTCATAGCATTTACGTCGGGGCCTGCAGGGAACACAGCGAACTCCCAGGGAAGGTGGGGGATGGGCGGGGGCAGGGCGGGGCCACGCCGGAGACGTCCTAGCGGGCACAGACTTGCCGCTGACCCGGCGTAGACTGTGGCGCTATTGTTTATTTCTCCCTCTTGTTTCATTTCCCTTCTTGTTTTCCTGCAACAACCGCAAGTTCTGAATCAGTTAAGCGCGACGCGAGACGCCCGGCGTTTAATCTAATCTCAACCCTATTTTAATCTCTTGAATCTCCCCATCGGCACGGTCCCGTCTACTTCCAGCTCCGTGGCGCACAGTGCGCGGAACAAAAAAAAAAACAACCTGTGCGCGCACGTATCGGCACGAGACAGTGGTGTCGGTGTAGCGGCTTTTTCTAGACAAGACGACCTCGCATTCCGGGGTAATCTGCGTCCTGATCGGACAGATCAGGACGTTTCTAAATCACATCGGGGCACACTTGTAGTTTTGGAATGAAAATAAAAAAAAAAGTAAAAATTCAGAGAAAAAGAAAAGAATCGTCTGTACTGAAAAGTTTTTCTTCAACGTGGAAAAAAATCCCTGACATCTCGAGTGATTTTTAAGGCGCTGTTACCAATCACAGCCATTAGAAGGCAGAACAGGGATAAACGTACCAGGCGTCCATGAACACGCCTGCTGTGGAGGAGATCTTCACTCGACCCCTGCAACCAATCGGGGTGAAGGAGGAGGCGAGGACACAGCCAACCACAGTACGGGAAGGTGTCTGGAGGTGTGATGAGACTTGATGAGGCATCCGGGAAAACATGTCAAACAAAGCGTGTATATGTTTGTCTTAGAATAACGCTTGTTGCGGCCATTTTGTTTTCAGGAAGTCCCACCCGTCCGTCTGAACCCCGAGGGTTCTCATATCAAACCAACCCTCCGTCAACCTCCTCAAACCAGACCGGAGTGAATCATCGCTACGTAGCTAGCGAGTCCTTGAACCTCCAGGGGTGGGGGGGACAACCCTCCTGGGTTCTTCTCTGGTTCCGGGTTTGTTATTGCGGGTGAAGTTGTACATAAATCTCCGTCCAGAAAAGTGGAAATATTAGGCTGCGGCTCCTGGGCGAGTTCAACGCCCGGCTGTTTGCTCCTGTCCGTCAAACTGCTCATTATTCTGACTGGCTCCAACCTCCGGGCTGATGGGTGTGTTTGTTTTGGCGCGCTGGACAGGATCTGACGGCTTCACAGCTTTACCCCATAACCCCCGCCAGGGCCCAGAGGACACACACACACACACATATACACACACCTGGATTCATGTAGTGTTTTAAATATTCCAGGTCAGCTGAGGACGGCGTGGGAGCGAGCCTGGTTAACGGCTCAGTGGCACGAGGGGACGAGAGGAGACATCGGTTAAAAAGAATGTCCGAATTACAGTTTCCGGGATGAGGGGTGGTCAGGTGTTCATAATCGAGCGCGTTCTCAGGAACGAGTGAAGCTGCTTCTGAGTAGACCTCTGCGGGAGCCGCCGCCATTGTAGGGAGTCCGGTCGCTGTACCACCAAAACCCGGCCCCCTGCTGCCTCGCAGAGGCAGCTTGGCGGCGCCACCAACAGCTAACGTTTGGATACGTTTGACCCCTGTCGACCATGCTGCATAGTTTTCCTAAGTTTTGGTTGAATATCCAACTGATTCCAACAACCGGTGGCCCCATTGATCATTTAGACCTGAGAACTTTGGATGGAGCTCACAGAAAGAAGCTCCCCGGTTGGGTTCCTACAGGGGGGGGGGGGCGCTCGTTCTGTGTGGGATCTCCATGTTCACACCGTGTCTGCATGGGGTTCTGCCAGGTTCTCCAGTTTCCTCCCATCGTCCCAAAAATTGCGGGGGGTTCAATGGAGACCTTAAATTGTCCACATGTACGAATGAGACAGTGAATGGTTGTCCAGGGTGAACCCAGCCTCTCGGCCAATGACAGCTCAGGGTGCAGGACAAGCGGTACAGATAGCGCATGTTGCACAGAAACGGTCATCGGCAAACCATCCGACATCGGACACAAGAAGCGACCGCCTGTCTTTTCCGGCCGAACCTTATCGGCTCAGAAAGAGGACAAAGATCAGTCTGCCGCCCGTTGGCGTGAAAGGAAACAATGTTAGATTCCTTCGGCAAACACTGACTGAAAGAAGCAGGCGTGTTGATCACAGCGGGCGGACTGGACGTGGCAACCGGCCCACGGACCAGAGCAAACAGACTGTATTTGCCTCCATATATTACCCCAACGGTATCAACTGTGGCGAGACGCAAGCTAATATTTGTAAGAGGAAGCATACGGCGTTTATGTATAAATTCAGTCCCGAGTATCAGAAGTAGGGTAGAGGACAGGCGGACAAGTCTTCTCCGGATAAGGGGGTCATAGAGTGAGTTCGTAGAGTCTGCAGAAGGTGAGCGGTGATGCTTTTTTTTTTAAAACTAAGTATTAGAATTAAAATAATCCAAACTAGCCGGGTTCCCTTTCAGCTGGCAGAGGATAGTCGACGGCCTTTGCTGGAAGGGTGGTTGGGTTGATTGGGGGGGGGCATGTGGAATCCAGCCATCGTACTGACAACCCTGTTGAGTGCGGAGTTCGTCTCGTACGCGATCAGCCTGTGTTCGCCCCATTGGCTGCTGGAGGCCGGGGGGGTCAACGTGGGACTGTTTACCCTCTGCAGCACCTACAGAGGCCTGTCTACCTGCACCCTGTTCCCGGCCTGGATGGGTAAGAGCCCCTCGCCTCGCGGACAGATCCCTGATCCCAGATCGAGACCGTACTTCTCAAGTCTTTTGTTAGAACCGCGGAAATAATCAATTTCCAACCCGGGTCTGTTTTTGTTTTTGCCAGCATAAAAACAAAAAAAAAATCAAATTAAAAAGCGTAGGTACTACGGGGAGTGTAAACATCAACAATGGCAAGCAATGGAGAATTTGCATGGACCTACGATGAGGTGGCGTTACTGCTTTGGATGATAGATTTACCACAAGGCAATGTTGTAAATCCATACTTTTGCGTACTCTGGAGTCAGCCGTTGTTATTATGGTCTACCAAACAACGCATGCATGGAGACACTTCATGTTCAACAGAGTACGGAGCAAGAGCAGTAGCTGGGAATGGGCCAGTTGTTGTCATGGCCTAGCCTCCAGCACAAGCGTAGAGACACTTACTGGTCAATAGAGAGAAGAGCACGAGCAGAACTCTGGAGTCGTCCATTGTTGTTATGGTCGACCCACCAGCGCATGGTAATTGGCGCGTGCATTTAGGCGTTATTCTTACCCCAGGGGTATGAATAACTTCAGGCTTGACCGTAGATGGATGGCGTTTTTTCCCCAAACCGTTGCGTAATCTGGTTCTGATCAAGAGGATACAGAACACACTGGCTGTAAACTGCAAGTTTTTACTACTCGGCCCATAAAAACATGTAAAAACATGTGTTTTAAGGCTTATTTTAAACCCCCAGTCAAACCACATGCGCCAACATCCTGTCGACGTAAACATTTAACAGCCGAGCGTTAAAGAGCTGAGCCTCTGCCCGCTGCAACTCTTGCTCGGCTGAAAGCAGATCCCAGCGTGACACCGAGCGTTTGGTGCATGAAAGACAAGCACACCGGGTTAGCGTAAACATCGGTTTTCCGACGGGGCCCAAAGGGCACACACGCAACCGGCGCACATGATTTCCACGAGTATAGCATATACGACGGGCCCGCCTCCCGTCCTGCACCACAGTCATTCCTTCAAAGTGCTGGGCTTATCACCCCCAATCAAACTGCTGCCGTCAGAAAGCTGCGGCTTCAGACAGCCAACGATAAAATCAACGCTAAGCTAATGCGCGTGCCACTTTCACTGCCATCCTGGGATTATCCGGGGGCTTATCCGGGATTTACCGAGGTGGGACGTGTGAGTGAAATGGAGATTAAAAACACCTTTTCGTTGTGTCTCATGTCTTCTCTGCAGCAGATTTGTGCTTCATATTTTACTGACCCAAATACAATAAAAATAAAAGATCTCCACCTTCCTCCTTCAGGCAACTACAGCTTGTCGTGGATATGTCTGTCTGCCTCGGGGCTGCTGGCCCTGCTGGCCCTGCTGCTCCTCAGGCCGGCGCTGAATGGAGGCAGGAAGGCGGGTGCCGCCGCCATCATCAACATCTGCTCAGGTACAACATCCAGGCCACTAAAGCTTCTTTGCATTCTTTACACAAGCAATGGGGAAAGGAAGCTGAACGCCAGGGTGTCACCGCATCGCCTCTTTGTTTCTTGATACTTGCTAGCCATGCTGCACGGATTAGCATGAATCAAATCATCATAATCCTTTGAGATTTTAACAACTGGCATCTGGATCCATGGCGTGGACCCTTTATCTGGGATGCGATTTTCCAGTTAGTAATGAAAGCAATCCAGAACGGGTATGAGAAGACTGCACGTGTGAGGATACTTCCAATGCCGGTTATCACGTTACCATGGGTTTAAGCACTACATCCACTAGAGGGCGATGCAGAGTTAAGCGCTAACCTCCAACTCCTGTTTCAGACAACAGAAAGAGACACAAAAAGAGGCAGCACAGTAGAGGGCGGGGGTCTGTGCGGACATAACGTATGGCGGCATGTGTACAGAGAATTGTCCTCCCTAGATCTTCTTGTCTCTTTCTTCCGCTGCGACTTCTAGAGTTTGGCAAGGCGTCCGCAAGCTTCCTGGAAACGTTGAGAATTGTGCAGGAAATGATAGCTTCTACATGTGCATTCTATAAGCGTACTTAACGTTAAAGTTTGTCCATGCTATCATTGGGTAACACCTTGAAATTCAGATAGGACTGATTGATTGGAAAATGATATGGCTGAAATTGGAGCAAGGGTAACAGTTTTGTAACCTTCTCTCCCTCCTGCGTCGTCAAAGTCGTTTTCTGTGCAGGAGGCCTCATCGCCTTCCTGGTGTCCATCGGCCAGCTGGAGCCCGACCTGCTGCACCACCTCGGCTGGACCTTCTACTTCTGCTGCGCCGCCATCTTCTACGCCCTGCTGGTGAGCGGTCTGCTGGGGGTTGTCCGCGGAAGCCGCTCCCAGGTGGAACCGGACGCGGGCTATGGGACTTCGGATCTGGCTGTGATCGCAGCCTGATGGGAAACACTCATATGACGCTATTTATTATCGCCTTTCAACGATTTGGTGAAGCTTCGCGTTTTACTTCGTCTTTTGAGGAATATGTTTCACCGAAATTTCAGTGTACATGAAAGTATCTGGAAAAAGGCATCATTTGTTTGTATCACATTACATATGACTCCTATTTCCTCATTGACTGACTGGCTCCGACTCCGGCCCCCTGCATTTTGTTTTAGTTGCTGATGACTTATTCCAATTGAATCTTTGGTATGGAGGTTGAACAAAAACATATCGTGTTGAGGCCGGGGCTGCAAAACAATAAATCAATAAAAGAAAAATAAACAACTGAATTGTCAAACGGCGATGTCATTGTCCAATGATCTCCCTCTGCTCCTGCCTCCTTTGTTGGAGATATGATAAAAAATATAAATATGTATAAACAAGTTAATCTCTAATCTCTTCTCAGCTTTCAAAACACAATCGGACCAAACTAGTCATTTTGTGAGTTAGGACTCCAGGGGTTAAACAGCTGCTTCTTTCTCAGAGAACGTCTGAGGGAGAAAAGTGTTTTTTTTGGGCCAAATGAATGACGGCATCCTTGAAAATCCAAGTTCGGGTCACCGGGGGAAAATCTGCATCGGCACCTGGCTCCTTCCTTTATCGCGGATTTTTATTCTGAACACACACAGCTGATCTCCTGCCACGCTGATAAAATTCAATTACTTCCGCTTTGTGTCTGTAAATGACTTCGCCGCAGCGTCAAACCCAGGCTGGCGAGATCTCCTCCGGCCTCAGGGGGGCCGGCGTCATCCGTGGCGTTCTCCCCGGGCGACGCTCCCGAGCCTGAATCAGAATGTAAACAGTTTGGTTTTCGCTCTCTAAATTCGGACTTGCCGCCCCGGGTCGAGCGTGCAGCTATCGTTGCGTCGTCTCCGTCATTTCCTCTCCGCCTTCTTTGGCGGCGCCTCCTTCGGGAAGACCGTAAAAACCCAGCAGGAGCCCAAGGTTCTTCTATCCTGGACGGAGACAAAAGGAAATGAGACATATTTCTCTACAAGGCTTTTGTTTGACTATCTGCTGCTTATAAAATAAAGGCGTTATATCAAGAGACTTCAGATATACACCCTTTTAAGGGAATGTCCATGCCCTGCCCTGGCAAATTATCACCTGGCATGGAAGGGAGGCACGTGACCCCTGGGGGAGGAATTTGGCGTGATTCAGACAAAAATTTAAAAAAAGCCCAGACATAGATCTGAATGCCGAAGTGTTGGGTCACATGGATTCGGGCAATGGTAGGGGGGGAAAAAAAAAGGTTTGTTTTTTTTAGGTGAAATCATGCTTCTGACGTCTCCGTCTCGAGTGCAGGACGGAGGAGAACAAAAGCAAGCGGCGCAGCCGGTGTGAAGAAGATGAAGAGGAGTGAATGAAGGGACGGTAAACAGAGATGAAAAAAAAGAGGGGCTTTTTAACTGGTAAACCGCAGGAGCTATTAAGAGGATCAAACAGCAGACCGGCTCTCTGGAGGAAGGAGGGGATGTTGATCACACAGCGCCTCACAGTGGCAGGCGTCTGTCACTGCAGCGACTCCACTGAACCGTTCGGTCGCGGACACACGAAAGCCAGAGCTGATCGCAAAACTCATCGATAACATGACTGTATATGGCTACTGGTAGCTCTGCAGTGATTATTTGTGATCTGAGATTCAAATAAGTGCTGTCACTTTTATTTTATTTGTTTTTCCAGATTGAGATTTAAATCTCTTCCCAGAGTGAATCCGGTTTTCAACTCTGAGGCCTGTCGACTTATCTAAACTTACACCGCCCGCTGGAGTCAATCAGCCTAGACAAATTATTCAACCTACACTTTCGGCAGTTTCGAATCATTCACTGCAAAACTATCAGAACTCTCGAACCAACATCAAGGGCCAAAACACATAGAAACAATTATATCTATTATATTATTTTATATTGCCTATATAAAAAGCTAACAAAAAATGCATGCATATATTATGTGATATATCATTTTATATTATCTATAGAAAAGCCTTGGAAAACATGCATATATTTTTTGGGATATGGTTCAAAACAGAGTCAGACATCCTTTCAAAAACAGCTGAAACAGAATAAATTAAAAGCAAAAACATGAATTCCCTTCCCCTTGCTCCGGGCTCACATCTTCGGAATTTTACAGCCGCAGACTTAAAACTGAAAGTCGGAAGGAAATCTTGGGAGTCTCACTGGAGTTGCGGCATGCTCCCGTCATCTCGGGCGTAAAGTATGAGGTGGTACGCTTTGCTGTTTCAGATCAGCCTTTTCCAAGCCATGGGTTTATGACAATACCAAACTTAATTGATATTATCACAAGTCTTTCAGTCTTTATGGTGGCGTAACACAATCGACAACCAATAGCTGAGCTCCAACAAAACCGGATATTGGAAAACCTGGTGGACAAACTACCAGCGGAGCGGTATCGGCGGCAGAGACGGTATTTGTTGGCGGTATCGATGAACGAGAACGGTGAAGGGCGTCCCAATCAGCGTGGAGGGTCAAGAAAGAGGAGCAGATGGTGGAGCCGTGGGAAGAACAACCCGGCTCGTCCGATGCAAACGACTAAGTGGAGAAGGAAAAGCAATGGAGTGAAAAAGCAGAGGCTCTAGATACCAAACATTGCATGGTGGGACAAAAACTGCTGAAAGAATCGAGTTGTAGTCTTGAAAATAGTGACCCGGTAAGATTCACTCTTTGTAAAATCTCAGTCTGAGACTTAAAACTCTAAAAACTAGTCTTTAGATGTGAGCAGGAGTGAGATGATAGCTTTCCAAGAGTCTTTTCCAAATCTCCCCTTAAAGTCTTCGGCTATAAGGACAGCACTATCCTGCATGAGGTGAGAGGCGGGGCTTAACCTGGAACTGTTACCAGTCAATCACAGGCCCACATATAGAGGCATCCTACAGTTCACCCTCTCATTCAGATGGAGAACCCAGGCAGGAGAACATGGAAGGAACCCGGCGTACTCATACCCGAACACCCACCAACCAAGCCTGTGATCGTTGGAGGAGACACTTTCCCCAGGAGTGAAACAAAAACGACAAAAAAAGACAAAAAAAACAAACAGACAGTGACCGATTGGCGGAGAGTGTTTTCAAACACATGCAAAAAGACGGAGTCGTCAAGGCCAAGTTATTATCATCCTGCTACCAGGAGGTGATTTCTACCTTTTATTATTCTGTGTAATTGAGCTTTAACTGCTGCAGAGAAGCGACGCTAAGGTTCCTCTACATGGTGAAAAAGTTAGTACACATTTCAATCAACAACAAATCAACAGAAAACAACATGGATGCAGTGGTGGTGATATTGGGAGTTCTGACAGTGCAATATTCTAGTATTTTAGTGTAGCTTGTGGGACGAGGAGGGTGAGGGATTTCCTTCTTCGGAGGAAAATGCGAGCCTTCTCCATTTATTTTTTTTAAGAGACCAAAACCGCCAGCGTCGTCTCCCTGGTGCGGTTTCAGCAAATACTGACTCTGAGAGAAGGTTAAGGTTCCCTCCGGCTCTTGCTAAGTTGTGCGTATGAGCGTTGAGGTTGAGGGAGGAAAGGGAAGTCCTCTACATGTGAAACAGCAGGAAGGGGGGGTGGGGGTTAAATCTTCATCTCTGCGGGTACAGCCTGGGGAGAGACACAAACAGAAACGTGAAGACGATGCGGCTCGATTTCAGCTCTTACACTTGTATTACGTTGCGACTGACATTTAAGTGAACGAATGACTTGAACATTTATGACGACAAATTATTGATTTAAAAAAAAAAAAAAAAGGTTAATTGCATTTAACTGGCTAAATGATCATGGATTTCAGGAAAAATCTAAGAAAAATTACAAATGTCTTATCAGCAGCAATCATCGCCCACCCCCAAAATTGGCAAAACATTATTTTGAAGAGAAAAAAAATGGAATTCAAATTTGTACTTTTAAACTACAAATGAATTTCCAGCAAAATAAAACAAAATTAATTAAATTAGATTAAAATAGATAAGTAAATATAATAAAAATCAAAGAAGGGAGTAGGAGATTCCGGAGGTTTTCCATTTGATTCCAGCTTTTTCTCGGTTAAGAGCGTCACTCGATGAGTTTTCAGGGCCGACGAAGGAAACACTGGACAAAGAGAGTCACCTTCATCCTCCTCACTTGGTTCCGTTGTACTTCACCTCCTTCCCGCATTTCTTCAGCGTCTCCAGCAGGGACTCCACGTCTCGGTCCGACTCGATCCAAACCAGCTTCTTCTCCAGGTCGATCTCAAACTTGACATCTGAGAGACGGGTTGGGGGGAACACAACAGGGACGGAGCGCCTTCAGATACCTGACATTCATGTGATGATTTGCTCCATCACCCCCCCCCCCCAATACACACACACACACACACACACACACACACACACACACACACACACACACACACACACACACACACAACAGCTAGTTTAATCGGCGGCAGGAAAACAGAATTTTGAAATGGAAAACAAAAGCAGAGAAGATTACGGGGCGGTTTCATTTCCAGCTCTCGTTTCGACTTTGTCAGTGATTTTTTCTTTCTTTTACTTATTAGGACATTTATTGACCAGGGGCAGATGTATTAAACATTATTTCATACAACTGTGAGCCTCTGGCCCCATGGCGTCCCCCATCATAGGACAGGCCATATAAATGAGTTTGCTGTGACTCATATCATTTCTATGCCACTTTAATGCAACATGCTCGATAAATATATCTATCATTATTATTATGATAAAATACTAAGCAGATGTCATGCATACGGGTTTTTAGCCATGGCTAATTTGCAAGCCCTGTCCCTGGTTTGGGTCATTTCTATGAAAACAAAAGTAAAAACAGCATAATAACGTTATACTGCCGTACCATTTAAACTTGATAACCGGGTTCAAACTGATTATGTTTGAACAGAAACCGGAATAATCTGAGTTTCAGATCAGTTGAATCCGATTGTGCCTCGGCGCTTCCCTACTTTGGAAAAGAAAGGAAATGGAAAGGCGAGAGGAGCCACCCCAGTCTCACCTCCAAGCTTGTTGAGGACTCTGGTCACGGCGCCGGAGCAGCCTTCACACGTCATCGCCACCTCAAACTCGTGTTTCTGAGACACACACACACACACAAAATCATCTTTTGACATGCATTGACGAATTCAGCACACTGACAGGCCATTTGGTCCGTCATGATCCCATTAGTGCGCCGACAATAGACTGAAATAAAACAAATCAGACGCCGAATCGCTTTACCAGTTACAAATACCAATTGGTTGTAAATAAAAATAAGATTGTTCCAGTAATGTGAGTAGGTTTTTGCTGGGCTTTTTCCGAGGACTGCTTACAGAGCTCTATGTGACTTGCAGGTCAAGTCTGGTTGTTTTCGAAAGACTTTGTTGCTCATCTACATTTTTTAATGATTTGTTATTGGTTGGTCTTTATTGATCTAAGGTGAAATTTCTAACCATTGATGATCTCAGTCCTTTGGTCTCATTTGATTAGTTATCGGTATTTTTGAAAGACGCACACTAATCCAAATCTTCAAACCAGCATTTTATCTTTAAGATAATCCTTTTCAGGGTCCCTCAGCAGGGAAATTGCAGATTTTAAGTGCGATCTATGGCCAGTATAGACTGTTTGTATTATTTAGAAATACTTAGCTAAAATTGAGGTAATTCTTTGTTGTTCCCGAGGTCACATCTTTGTTACTGTCAGGGGATTTCTTCCCATTTGAACATATTGTTTCCCCCATGACATGTGGAAAAGAACTACATTGATTTTGGGTTACACAAGGGAAGGGGAGGTGGATATTGTAAAGACATTCGAAGAGTTTTGAAATAAAACACAGGATTGTTGATTGATCGATACTAAGAGTTTATCTGTGAACCGAACGCCAAGATTCCTGCTTTCCTGGATGGAAACGTTATGACGTACTCGGTAAAAGTACAGGCGTACCGGACTTTGAAATACTTCACAACTCCTCCTGTTATTCAGCGAGAAGATCAATGAAGTATATTTTCATGTTAAATGGATTCTATAGTCACTCAACAACGACAGAGGATTTTCAAACTGAAGAAATAGCCAATTCCGGCGACTTCCAGGGCTAGCGTTAGCTTGCCAGTAAGCGATCCCAAAAAGCCGGTGCTAATTAAGCTACCGCTTAAGCTACCGCTAACTTTAGAAGATGGATAAATAAATATTGGCCGTAAAAGAACTCACGGTCATGTTTGATGGGATGTGTCGCAACCAGGTTGTCACCAAACTGTGGACTTTTACCTCTGACGGAATGGATGTTTCGGCAGGTTTAGTGTGTGAATACCCGTGACTAGTGCCTGACAGTCGACCAGCGCTGCGGAATCAAGCGCCCGCTCGTTAGGAAGACAACTTCCGGATCTTCCGGTAATGAAAACATCTGCGATTGCACTTTGTGCCTGTTGCTGCCGTTGAAACGAGTTTTTGTAAAAAAACATTTGATCATAAATGCATATAATTAACTGTTCCTGTAAGTGTTACAAATTGCCGAAAGTCATAAAAGACGCTGTGCTCCCACTTTACTTCCGGTGTCATCCTGGTGCACTTACACTAGCTAGCTTTTTTTTTTTTTTTTTTTTTTTTTTTTTAACTGCTAGCACCTTTTCCGTCTAAAGCGTGGCACGTCAGTCGGTAATCCAAACGTTTCACGGTGGGGAATTAATGCCACCGAAGAGCGTTGAAAATGAAATAAAATAAGAAATAACAACTGCACGGAGACTGCAAACGCATCGGTGAACGGACGTGACGATTTTTTCTTTCCCAAAGTAAAAACCTGGCCTTCGAGGCGACGCTTAAAATTCGGTGGAGCAGCAGCTATGAGACAAAAGATGAGATAAGATAAGATAAGATAAGATAAGAATTATTTGTCACATTCATTGATTGATCATTTTATTTTGGTCATCACATCAACAAAAATACGCTTCAAACAATGTAATAAGATAAATTGCAGCCAAAGAAGGAATAGGCAGAAGCAGTGCTTACTTTAGCCGATCCTATTTTACACCTTTGGCTTAAGCTTTCCATGTATTACCATGTTCAACATCACAAAAAGAAAGTTTATGCACACTTTTCGTAATCTTTAAATATTTCAATCTTAAAATAAGTTTTAAATTATAACAAAGAAGTACATTTTTTTCAAATCTCTTGTTAATTCATTCCATAATTTAACCCCGAGAACAGAAACGCCTTGATTTCACAATAGTTCTTGCTTTAGCACATTCAAAAATGAATACACCTCTGACATTATCACGATTTTCTCTTAATTTGAAGAAGCATGCAATACTTTAACATGTTATACATAGTACTCATTCTATAATCCTTCCTCTGCTGATACCACCCTCTTTACTTGAGGTTATGCTACCTCTGGTAATGTGTGAATGCACCTTGCTGCTATGAAAAGTTAATTTTCCTCTTTGATAATCTCTCTGGTTAATTCACCAAATCTAGCTGAGGATCTATAAACTGTTAACATATCTTTCCTCGATTTACATGTCATTACAATAATACGCTTGTTCTTCTTTTTCTTTCGGCTACTTCCTTCGGGGACCCGTGAGAGCGAATCGGTCACCTCCGTCCAACCCTAATCTCTGTATCCTCTGATCTCACACCAACTAACTACATGTCCTCTTTCACTCCGTCTTTTTCTTGACCTCCTGCCTGGCAGTTCCAGCCCCAGCTGCCTCCTTCCAATGTATTCACTATCCCTCCTCTGACATCTACCCATCTAAGGGATTATCAAGGTTACGCTTGAATATAGAAGATAACGTTTGTACATTTTGTAAAGAAAATACTGAAACTATGGACCATTTCTTTCTCTCATGTGAAGAAGTACACAGTTTCTGGGTTAAAACTCAAAATTGGATTCAAGAAAAGTTTCCATCAACACCAGCTTCTCTCTCAAGAGACAACATAACATTTGGTTTTTACTTTTACCAAACGAAAAAGATGAACTCTGTGTCAATGTTATTTTTAGGTTTGGCCAAGTTCTTCATACACAAAAACACAATGCAGAAATGTCTCTCCAATTTTACCTTCTTTAAAAATGACTTTGAATCATAAACAAATCTTTGAAGCTTATGAAAAAAACCCAAAGCGAGAAAATATAATGTTTCGTGAATGACATTCCCTTAGACTCGTTAAGTTAATTCGATATTGTATTCCCCTTGCCATTGTTTTTCTTTTTGTCTGTTTTTGCATTCTTCATTGTTTTCCACACAACTTATTCTTGTTACTCCTGCAGTTAATTGTCTGTAGATAAAAAAATAAAATACAACAATCCCTCCCCTGTACGTGACCAAACCATCCCAGGACCTTTTCTCTAAAATATCTAACATGTGATGTCCCTCTGAGCGAGGTGGTTCTTAGCTATCGAGGTAAATTCTTGTCAAAACCTGTCCAAAACTGAAGAAGCCTCTGGGATGAGGGGTGAAACATCTTCAAGGGAAGAAAAACACGTCCAGTTGCCATGAGAAGACGATTTTAACAAGAGCTTATTGCTTGTTTGTTACATTTTTTTCTAGCTTTCCATCTAGCTTTACTGTGGAAAGAAAAATAATAATTTCATTGTATGGGGAAACATGTTTCCAGATAGCACACATGACAATAAACACTTTGAATCTCTATCCATGCGTCTATCTATCTATCTATCTATCTATCTATATCTATCTATCTATCTATCTATCTATCTATCTATCTATCTATCTATCTATCTATCTATCTATCTATCTATCTATCTATCTATCTATCTATCTATCTATCTATCTATCTATCTATCTATCTATCGGTTGGTCAGCCTATTTATCTATGTAATGTACAGTGAAATGTGTGTCTGTGCCTGCGGCCCCTTGCAAACCACACAAAACACAGGATAACAAAATAAAAGTACAATCTCCTTGTTGTGGCGACTGGACTTGAATTTCTTCTCTTGAGGACGTTTCTGCCCCCATCCGAGAGGCTTATTCCGTTCACGTAACTGAAGAAGCCATGACAAGAAGATTTTGACAAGAATTCACCATGACCTAGATAACTGAGAACCTCCACAGACATCTATAGGATTTTTTGTATTTTCATATCCTTCATTTTGCTTTTCCTTAATATTTTTACGAATTAACAATTTTAAGCATTAGCAATTTTGTTGTAACAGCAATGGTTCAATGGCAATAAAAGGCTGCTGATAATGACATAAATGTAAAAGGGATATGTCTTTTTATTGAGGCGCCATTTATTTAACAATATTTGAAAGTTACATGACTTATTGTATGGAGCTATGGGGAGCTATTTTTAAGACTTTAGTTAATTCTATAGTATTATTACAAAAACATGCCATTCGCCTAATTAATAATAAAGTAGGATATTATGATCATATCAATCCATTATTTCTAAAAACAAATGTTATGAAATTTCAAGACCTTGTTAATTACACAATACTTCAAATAATGTTCAAGGCTAAATTAAGATAAGATAAGATAAGATAAGATAATATAACACTTTATTGATCCCCAAAAGTTAGAAAATCATTGACTCAGAGATGTCTGTCGTTTCATGGGGCTCAGTTGTGGAACAATCTCAGCAAGGAAATAAAAGCATGCAATTCCATATTGGTATTTAAGAAGAAATTGTCACAGTCTATTCTGGATGGACACCAAAATGAATGATTATGTTAAACTTGTGTGATACTAAAATGTCATACTGAAGAAGTGTTTATTTTTTGAAATATGTTATGGTAACTGGTATTGTAACATGAATATGTACTGGGCACACCAGCGTTTGCTTCTGCTATAATGATAATGATAATAAACTGAACTGAACTGAACTGAACTGAACTGAATTTGCAGCTCATCGTTTGGATTCGTTTTGAGTTGGAATTCACGTGTCGGAAGGAGCAGTGAAAAAGTCGTTGCAACAGCAATGGCAAATGTAAAAGGGCTACATCTTTTTTATTGAGGTTCCGTTTATTTAAAGACATTTGAAAGTAGCTGAACTTGCAGCTCAATGTTTGGATCGGCTGTGAGCTCCGCAGTGCGCATGTCTGTCTTCTTCCGACGTTATAATCCGTCTCTATGGCAACAACACGTCGAACAGCATGACAGCGCTCGTGCCCGGTGGTCATGTGACCACGCCGCTGGCTCCGGGAGTCCTCCCGCCCGCCCGCCCGCCCGTCCGCCCGACGCCGCCGAGCCGAGCCGAGTACCGCTGTGGTGTCGCGGCGGGGGGTTTGTCGGCGCTGCCGTCCTGGTGAACCGAGCGGCGGTATGAGAGCACCGAGTGCACGGCTAGGATAAGCCCCAGCGGACAGCGACAACGCCGGGAGACGAGCGAGAGAAAGCGGACGGTCCCCTCCGAGGTAGCCCCGTGAAATGCTATTTATTTATTTTTTTGTTGTCGGTGTTGTTGTTCTTTTATAACGGACCCGAAGACGGCACAAGCTAGCAGCTAGCGGGGAAGCTAGCGTTAGCCTCGCTGCGACACACGAAGAGATGAACAATTTGGTCACAATTATTCTTGTTTTTCGAAGCTCCCGGGTTACATTTAGTGCCGGGTTTTCGCCGTTTTGGAAGCCTAGTCTTCAGTGCTGGTTGAGCTGCCCCTGAGCCGTGTCACCCCCGGATGCGAGTAACGCCAAACAGCGGCGTCCGCATTGGTGTGTCCTGCCACGGCACTAATTAACCGCAAGCTAATTTACCGGGAGCTTGTTTTTTTTTTCCCACCGGTTCTCCTCCCGGGGCAGCCGGCTTTTTTCTACCCCGGTTGTCCGTCTTATCAGCGCGTCCATCGGGCCGGACAGAGACACTCTCACGTCCCCCGGCCAAAGATTGGTTTTAAACTGATGGGATTATCGGGTGTCCTGTCTGGCCGGTTGTGTTAGCCGCGGGGATTCGTAGCACTCAAAATGAATAAATATGTAAAAATAAAAACAAACAGCTCACCGAGTGCGGATTCACTCTCGGGCATGCGTGTGCAGATACTGCAACCTGCCAGTCATTCCGGGACGATTTGCATCTTTGCTTCTGTGAACGACCTCTCACTTTGAAAAGGTCAAACCTTGAATTCGGACTATCTCGATAAATAAGAAAACAACAACACAACCTTTACAACGTCAGAGAATCAGTGGCAGTTTCATCTTGTCCTAATATGGAAATAGTCTCAAATGATCCCGAAAATCAAGCGGTAAGTCTAAAGGGGTCGAGGAAGTGTCAGCTAAGGATAGTCTTCGGATGCAGGTTCCAGCTCTAAATTGCTATCACACTAACATAGATAGGCTAACCCCCATAAAGCAGCGCGGAACATCCTAGCAATCTGCTTGACTAATTCAATGTCACTCTCATTTCCTAAAGGCAACAATCTCGAAAATATTTAAGTGACCGCGTTGCCGAAATCTGGTGTTGTTGACAGCTTACAGGTACGGCAGGTTTTTCCAATGCTTGCCTTTTACCATATGCTCTGTTTAAGTCAGCGAGAAGTGTAGAAAACGTGCAAAAATTTCTCTCTTAGGCATGAAGGAGTAACTGAAAGAGGAGCGGCAGTCAGCAAGGGTTGAGTGACAGTCATCCAGACCTGAGCCAACAGTGGCTGCGACTGTTTAACTCATCCAGGTTGTTAAGACAAGACGCGGCCTATTTGTGTCGACGTGCACAACGTCAACGCGCCACGAGCCCCAGGCTCTTGGGGGGAGGGGGGCAAGACTTTTCGAATTGCAAAGATCTGGTGTATAAATGTGTAATTAGGATGTGACTGTTAACACTTTCACACAACTTATTCAGTTTTTTTATTAAAAAATGTGTGTGACCAGAATAAATTAACTTATTTTTTCATGCAGAGTACAGAGGGAGCCATTATTTCCGTGTTTGTTTTATTCAAATGTTATTTTATGGCTAGTGGTTTGCGTGTACAAATACTTTAACGGTCGAATGTCTGTAGATTCTTTTTTCAATCCAAATCAGAACCGATAGCTTCTTTAGCACTTTCATTTCTCTCTCTCTCTCTCTCTCTCCCTCTCTTTCTCTCTCTCGCTCGCTCTCGAGTTCAGATCTTTGAAAGTTGCTGAGCGGCCAATAATTTAGACACTTTGGCCTCCACAAACACACACACATACGCACATACACACACACTCACACAGGACATGGTTAGAGCAGGGAAGCACTGGGACTGGAGGTCAGCCAATAAGTTCACATGTGAAGGATGTGTCACCGTTTAAAGTTTATTTTGGCCAAAATGTAAAGGGGTCACTCGCTGAGAAAATCTTTGATTGACGGGAGACTCTGAAGGGTGAAAATAATCGGAAATCAGACGGCCAGCGCTGCTTTCCAGGGGCCGAAGAAGACGCTGAAATGATTCAGCTAGATCACTAGAAGTGAAATTAAAACAGCCAAAAAGCGTTACATGATCTTTTAAAGCCGTTTTTTTGTTGATCTGTCGTCATTTGCTTCTTGCCCTGTTGGCAAAGTGTTAAAAGTATGACCAATTCCCGTGGGTTAAAGCACTGATGTTTCTGTGCTTGGAGTCTTTCTCTCATTCATTTCCTGGTCCTGGTTTATTTTAACCCCGAAGACTTTTTTTTTTAAATTCAGGCAGCTGATTGGCCTTTTTCCTGGAGGGCACCGTCATTGTCTCATTTTTGGAGGATAGATCTCCACCAGTCCGCTCAGGAAGCATGTATAAACTTGTGCTTCTATATAGCTCCAGGTCGCTAACTGTGTCCGTTGTGACTGTATACATCCCCACCCAGAATCATGTGACAGTGTGTGTACTTAATGATTTTATGTTGGGGCGGTTGACACAAACTGGAAATGTACATGATTGTGTGGTCACAGAATATTGGTTTTGGAGTATACGTGCTGACTAACATCTCAGCTTACATCCCGTAATATCCTCCTGCTGGGACACCACACCATTGATTTAAAAAAAACAACAAAAAACAACAACTCAGAATATCAATATCCACTTCCAGACACTCATCCTGGAGACAGATTGATATTTTTTATTTTGGTTTTAGAATGTTTTTTTTCTTAAAGTATTTCATTATTTTAATTTAATAAATTTTCAGAAAAAAATGTTGCCAAATACGGCGTTGATATCACATCCAGAAGTGTCATGGAAACCGTCAGATATTCAGCTAACAACCAGGAGACAAACTGAGAAAAACAAGACATTTTAAAAGGGCATATTTTTGACAGCCCCTCAGATGTTCGTCGTAAATATTAATGAACGTTTAAAAATACACAGGGTCAGTCTTGAATGCCGCTTTGGTTCTGACTCTTCAAACTCAACCACCATTTCACCTTTGCCGTGTTCAGCCTACCCATTCCGTTATCTATTATTATGTGCCCCCCAAAAAAGATTGGGAGTTCAGCGGGTTCTCCCTCCCCTCCGTCACTGCACAATTTATTGATCGATTATTCTGAGTGTCTGGATTCAGCGGCTGATTTGCATTGATTACCAGGTCGCTCCTCGGTCAAGAACCAGAATCAGATCTTTTCAAAGATGTTTTTTAATCCGTCATTTTATTTTCATTGCCTCACTTTCCTCTGATTGGTCAGGTTAGGGGTAAAGAAATCTTATGTTTTTGTCGTTTCATTTCAAAACTATTTTAAACTTCGTCAAATATTATAACTTTTTAGTTTTGCGTAGTGCAGCCCAATCCTCAGAATTAGTAATGTCTCGATCAGGTCTTAGATTTAATGTGAAAAGTAAAGCCGTGATTGAATAAAAAAAGAGAAGTAAATAGAATTTAGGTTTGTATTCAGTCGCAGTCTCGACCAGTTTTGTTTTATCGCTGCAGGTTACTTTCAAATTGTGTTTTCTTACTCCTTATTGACTCAGACTGAGCTGTAAATCATGGCTTTTGTCTTCTGGATTATTAAGGGGGAAGGAGGCCTTGGATGAAGGTTTTTTTTTTTTTTTAAACACTGCAAATGATGAGGCCCTTGCCCTGCTTTTGGTTGCCAGGGTAAAAATAAAAGAGCAAAAGTAAACAAGTCTTCTTTTCCTTTTAGTAGCTCCCCGCGGGGGTTATCTCGGCAAGTCATCTGCCTCCATCTAACCCCATTCTCTGTACCCTCTTCTCTTACACCAACTAACCTCCTGCCCTTCTTCCTCCATCCACAAACCTCCATCCTGTCTGGTCTTCCTGTAGACCTCCTGCAGTTCCAATCCCAGCATCCTTCTAGCTAGATCTTCTCCGTCCCTCCTCCATCCATGTCCGAATCATCTCAGTTGGACTTTTATCTCCAGAACATCTAACACGTTCTGTCCCTCGAAATAACCCGTTCCTGATCCTCCCCATCCACCAGAGAGAACCTCTTGTCCTCTCCTCTGCCACAGCCTCCAGGGCTGCTCTCGCCACCATCTTGTACACCTTTCAGCGAAAAGCACACGCGTATTGCGTTTGTAACGGTACAAAGATTGTGTAGTATATAATCTGGGCCGGTGTTTGTGTTGAACAGGAGGCTGTCGATGCAGGACCTCCTGACCCCTCGCCATTAGCACCCTCAAAGGCTGGGAGAGACCGCACCCAGTAGGGCGCACCCTCCACACCGTCATGATGGCGTCCAGTGACGTCGACGTCCGAGGCGACGGTAGGTGGGCGGCGCCCCCTCAACGATAACAATCCAGGGGAGCGTAGCACAACCCAGCTTCGCAGACACATAATCCAGAGTGATTCCCGGATAGACACTGAGTCATCCAAGCTGCTTTCATCTCACACACACACACACACACACACACACACACACACACACACACACACACACACACACAGAGCGTGGTTTTTTGTGTCTGTATTTCACAGCGACACTCAGCATATCAGCTGTCTGTTGGCGGTTTCATCTTTCGCCCCCCGCCCTCTTTTTTCCCCTCCCGCCCTTGGTCTGACTATCATACAGAGGCGTGAGGAGGAGGATTGGTAGCCTCAGGTTGCTGTGTGTGTGTGTTTGACAAAAACACAAAGGTGAAAAACTGCAGACGTGTCAGCTGAGCGGCGAGTCGGCCTCGTGAAAATGTGTTTCTGTGCAACGTTTGGATGCAAATGGTCTTGACCTGGAATCAAATAAAAAGTCCGAGAAGCACTTCAGGAGATACTGCCTTCACAGCCTTTTGTTTGTTTCCTTCTGACTGAAGGCCGGTAATTAAAATACGCGAGAAATCAGGTTCTGCAGCTCGCACTTTGTCGCATTGGAGACAATAAGCTTGGGCCAAACCCTTTTTTTTCCCTTCTATCTCTGGAATGAGAGAAAGACGGACAAACAGGAAGTATCTGGGGAAGAAAGTGCTGGCAAACCAACACGTCCAAACAAAACGTCACAGATGTCTGTGAGTGCGTTTTGCATTTGCGTGACGGCTCGATGGGTTTGCGGTCTCCGGCGCCGGGCCTCATTTCCTGCCCCAACGCTAATTTCCCCATGGGGGCTGAACATTCCACCCGTTGGCCTCTTACCCGGTGATATCGATGCACATCCCGTCTTGACTGACCACAAGTTTTTATATTTCTGCTTCTTCTCACTTGGACAAATCCCTTTTTAAAAAAAAAAATAATTTTTTTTTTTTAGAGGATTATCACTATTTTTTCATCGCAACGCATGTTTTTTTTTCCCTCCCTTCTCCCCCCTCTCATGTTTTGACTTCCATTTCAGTCGCCGTTGAAATTGTGACAGCAGTGCCTTTGTATTTCAACAACTGGAAAGATGAAGCAACACAAAATTGTCACAAACAAACAAACTACTGCGAGTGAGACAAAATATTGTAAAATATACTGAAAAATATCCCCCAGCCGTTTTTTTGTCTTCCTCTTCTTTTTTCTGTTCTTCTTCTTCTGACGGTTTGTTTCTGTCTTGCCCTGTCTTCTGCATCTTGCCAGAATTTGTGTTTACAATGCAGGATGATGTTCAGGGAGAAACAGGGAATGTCAAAGTGGAGTCAAACATCTGCCAACTGTTTTGTTAAGCTAATTTTGTTAATTTGTTACTTTAACTTTAAATTTCACTTAAAAGTGATCCATGGTTCCGGCTATTACAGGAGTTGATTCTTAGCTGTAGGCTTCCCACGGGTGGGAGGGGGCGACTGGTACTGTGAGTGTTTGCTTTTTTTAAAATTATTTTTTAAAAAGTAGTTTGTTCTACTTTTAATCAATACAAATAACGTTTCGATTTGAATGTAATATCAGAGATGGCAGTAGATCAGGGGTTTGACGTCCCCGTCCTCCCTCTTCTTCCTCCTCAGGCTCCCTCTTCTCCGATCAGAATCCATCAGAAATGGACGCGCTGTGTCCGTCCCCTCCAGGACCGTCCAGGCCGCTGCGTAACTACGAGAGGATCGGCGGGCGGGCGGGAACCTCGTACGTGCCGTTAAACCTCAACCACCCATGATCTGCTTTCAGCAAGAAGAGAGGTTTTCATTTGATTTTTTTTTTTTTTCTTTTCTCCCCCCACGTCAGATTTTTTCAGACTCTGATCCACCTGCTGAAGGGGAACATTGGGACGGGTCTCCTGGGGCTCCCCCTGGCCGTCAAGAATGCAGGCCTGGTGGTAGGTGTCTGCAAAGAATCAACGCAAACCCCCCCCCCCCCCCCAAAAAAAAAAAAAAAAAAAAAAAAAAAAAAAAAAAAAAAACACACCCCCCACAACAAAAAATTATCTTTTTTTTTTTTTTTTTTAGAAAATTATTTCCTCGGC
>CAAKHD010012397.1:24606-63501 GCA_901007705.1 Fistularia tabacaria
AAGAGGACGGGAGGGGGGGTAGGGGAGAGGGAAGGAAAAAAGTCAACCCCCCCCCCCCCAAAAAAAAAAAAAAAATTACATTAAGCAGAAAAGCAACTTCGGCTGCATCCGGACAGAAAACTTTTTAGCTTGAATTTGATTCCAGGAACTAGCTTCCTCCAGGGGAACCTTTTAGCTTTGCATCCTGACAGGCAGTGAGGGGCTACCGCAGGGATCGGTGGGACGTGCACCTTTAGCGTCACACTCAATTACAACCCGACGTGAAAAAGAGGATGAAGATGACACAGACAATATGGAGAGCGAAGCTGCAACACGGCTCGTGCTCTGCAAGGCGGCTTGAAGTATTTTTATCTTCTCCCTGTGCTGCTTCGCCGTGCGAAGAACCCTGTCAGCCGTTAGCTAGTTCCAGACTTATTTTGGCCAAAATGTTTATGTTCCTCTGTGAGTCCTGGGATCCCCTCTTGGGCATAGCCGGCCAGAAGAGCCTGGACCTCTTTGCTGCTCCATTTCTCGCTGGTTCTGTCCATTTTCTCGCAAGAAATGAGCTGAGCAGTAGAGAACTACCACAGTAGTTCTGAAAAATGGCACCCCGAAATGGGCAAGCGGTTTCTTGTAATGGCTGTGTCTTATGAGTTCCAGCAATAAACAAGCACCTATAAGTTCTTATGGAATCGTAAAACAGCAATGGTTCTTGGAACTGAGGTCTTCTGATGTCCCAATGCACCAAGAAACAATCCACTTCCTGAAAAGGTTCTAGAAACTGCAAAAAGCTCCCAAAGTGCGAAAGGGACTTGGGAACAGATTTTATTTCTTCTGAAAGTCCTGGATACAAACAAGGAATACTAATTTTTGTGACCAGCTGTGCTGAAGTGCAAGTACTTCAACCGCTCCTTTGTCACCAGTGTCACCAGATAAAGCTAAAATACTTCAGGCCACAGAGAATGTATTCAAATCCATCCAGTGTGTTTTCTCATCTGTTTTATTTTCATAGAATGACACGCAATTATCAGGTTTGACTTGTTTGTGGCCTTTTTCTTTCTGTGAACTGTTTCTTGTGTATCCATCCTGTTAAGTGATTGTCTGTCTGCCCCCTCCCCCCGTCCAGGTCGGGCCTGTCAGTCTGCTCTGCATGGGAGTCATCGCCGTCCACTGTATGCGGCTGCTGGTCAAATGTTCCCACCACTTCAGCGCCAAGTGAGTACCCGCCCCTCCGCCTCCACGGCGCCGTCCCGTGCTCCAGGCGTTGCTGGCAGTTCATGCCTGTGTACTCAGGCCGGCGCCACAGTCACGGAGGAACTTTTACAGCATCAGTGAACATGACGTGCCGTTTTTGAAGTTTTGAAATGTCTCGACAGATGACATAGTTCTGCCGCCTGATCTAGTCGGAATCCGGCCCCCTGTTTTTTAACTGATGATGTCAGACAAAAAAAAAGAAAAGAACACACCGTCAGATGTAACGCTGTCACGAGGAGATAATTTTCAAGGGGGGGATTTCTTTTTAGCTCAGAGCGACTTCAAAAATAGTTCTCCTCTCACTTTTACTTTGACTGATCCTAATCATTTTTGGCTCGAGGAAAAATCGCAAAGGAATAGGAGGCTTTTTGTCTCGAGGAGCTCAAAGAACCTGAGGGTACAAATCTGAGAAATGGCATCACGGTCGGCACTGTCAGCTCACAGAAAGCTGGACTCTGGTCCGGTGGTTGACTGGCTTCTCCCTTGCCGTTCTCACCATGTTCTTCCACCTTGGTTCTCTTTAAGTTCTCCGTCTTCCTCCCGCAGTCCAAAACAGGTTCATTGAAGACTCACCCGCTGCTATCAGACCAGAGGAAATAGAAGGAAATAACAAATACGCAATCAATAAACCCATTAAATTCAACTCTGGCAGGGTGGTCTCTATTAAATGAAGCAAAATCAAAGGTACAATGTGAAGGTCGTTGAAGTGAATCCATCACAATCCAAGGAGTATAAGCCAATTCGGGACAGAAAACTTCTAACAAGGTAGTTTTAAGAGCTGTCCAGCCCAGTTTCGACCTTCGGAAACTTCTATCTTTGCAGTCCAACGGACTTTAAGGGACCACGGAAAGCGGATATGATGTCCGGAAAACCAGTGCAGAATAGATGATCATTCAATGAATCTGTAATAGCCATTGAAGAGATTGTGTCATCTTGGATTTGGTTTTAAAAGTTGAAAGGGCGAACAAAAAGATCAGGCCCTAAACCTCGACCCTGAGGAACACCACAGTCTATTTGCTGTTTCTTAGATAATGTGTCGCTGCTGTTAGAGTTCTTTTAAGCCTTAAATCTGTTTTTTGTTGTTTTTTTTCAACACAGCACAGGGGATTATCACTGCCAGCTACACCTTCCGGCAATGTTTGCGTCCCGTGACGGCGTTGGCGGGCTCCGAAAGGTTTTTATTATTTCAAGGTTTCATTTCAGAGACGGAGATCCCAGAGTGAGCTGCGCTCTTTATTTATCTCCTCCTGTTCATGCTGTATAATCCACCTGGCGCGGAACTGTGACGTTCTATTGGAGTTTGACGGCCATGGATTACATAAGAGAAGGCCTCAGGCAGTAAACCCGCAGGTCGAGGCAGGTCGATCCGCCTCTTTCTTCTGTTTTGGGTTTAATCTCACCAGTGCTGACTTTTTCAAAGTCCAAACAGGGAGCCACCGGCTCCCTTGGGCTTCAACCTGACGAGCACCTGTTGGTGTTTCCATTCAGGTCATCTCGTGCTATATTTATTAAAAAGTTGAAACGGAAATAAATGTCCATGGTCCTTTTCCTCTCCTGTTTCCTTTGGGTATACGTGGGAGCCCCGCCTCCCACCGCCACGTTTAAGAGGATTAGGTGGAGAGAGAGAGAGAGAGAGAGAGTGGGAGATCTTCAGTTACGAGGAGCCTCGGTCAGAAATAACCCCCAGGCTCAGAGTCAAGTCTGGATCGGAGGTGTTCCTGGAGTGGGAAGGCTCAGAGGGTTTAATGGTAACATCCTCTATCATTCCTTCATTCACGAAGGGCTGAATGGAGCTAAACCCATCAACGGAGGCGCGATTTAACCCGGACACGTCACTTGTCAGTTGCATATTTAGAGACACCCAGCCATTCATTCTCATTCACACATATGGACAATTCAAGAGTCCTCAATGGACCTGCTGAGTGTTTCAGGAGTGTGGGAGGAAGATGACAGAACCTGGGCGCGAGAACGTGGAGAGAACTTGCAGAGAATGCTGAGTACTTCGATGACCCGGTCTCAGAACAACCTGTTTTAGCCGATTTTAACTGGGTTTTAACCCTCAATGCGTGTCGTGGTCAGCCAGTGGAATAGATTACCAAGTTACCATTGCAACAAAAAAGAAGCCCGGTTATCATGGTGGCACCAGGTTGCAGCTGCATTCTGTGCCTTCATTTTCAGCTTTGACGGATTGTTGTTATTCCCATGTTGGCCTGGTGGGGGCACCACAGTGCGTCAGTTAAAAAAATACTCTGTTCTGTGTGCTCGGCTGATCACCGGCGCTTGACGGGGAAGAGGCCGGCATGCAAAGGTGTAATTATCCTTCCTTTGTTGTTAGGGGAAAATAAAAACACACACCATCAGTTTGATGTTGGGATTTTGATCTTACGTTTACTATCAGCTCCTCGCTTTGTTCCTCATCCGTCACTCGCTGCCTCCGCCTGTTCCGCCCACCAGGGGAATGAGCTCTTTTTCTGTTTGTCCTTTTTTTTTTTTAATTTACTTGACAGCTTATCTTTTCACAACATCAAGGGTCCTGCTCTCGCCGCGGCTCAAATTTCAGCACCGGGTGTGCGTGTGTTCACGCAGCATCACTGATTAAAAAAACACCTTCACTCTATCGGTCCGATATCTGGACACATGGCAAGAGAGTCTGGGTATTGCCCAGCATTATTTTTTTTTTACAGATATAATAAAAACGAGCCCCCCTGTGTGTGTGTTCCAGGATGAACCGGCCTTCGATGACCTATGGCGAGGTGGTCCAGTACAGCATGGAGAACGTGTCCTGGCTCAGGAGACACTCGCAGTGGGGAAAGTAAGACAAGGCCCGCTCCCGTCTCTTACCCATCGTCAGTGAGGTGCATTGTGGTGTGTGTATGTTGCTTCGGTCTGAGGGTAGGATGAGTCCCAGTGTCCCCGGTCCGTCCTGTTGGTCTCCAGAAGATTCTCTGCAGGGTCGGGGTGGGGGCTTGTAAGTTTTTTTCAGCGAGTGAAGTCACAGCACCACATTGGAACTGAACCTAGAAATTGATTTAAAGATGTAAACATGAAAAATAGAATTTAAAAAAAAACAGGTGTCGGAGCAGCGTTCTGGACTAATGGGTTTCTCGGCGTGTCACATGACCACGCCAACATGGCACCCAATCCATCCAGAACAGCCTCCAGAGGTGTTGTGTGAGAAACACCACTTTTCCAGGATCATTAACTAAAATAGATAAATGAATATGAACGCTGGCTTCAGAGGAAATCCGACACAACTCTTCAACTCTTTTCAGACTTATGCTTAGCAATTATATTTTATTCCTTTTTTTCTTCTCTCAATTATTTCCTACTTTTGAAAAACTAAACTAATAAAAATCTCCAATGGACCCACACTGTTGCATTATGAGATACAGAGTACTTGGTTAGTACCCCCCCTCCCCCTCGGTTCTGCACATTTGGTTTGATCCGAGGTGTTTGACTTCCTCTTCTCCTTCCCCTCTCTCTCAGACGGACGGTCAACCTGTTCCTCATCATCACCCAGCTGGGCTTCTGCTGTGTCTACTTTGTCTTTCTCAGCGACAATATCAAGCAGGTGCTGATCACACACACACACACACACACACACACACACACACACACACACACACACACACACACAATTTTCAGTTTGAAATGAAAATGAAATGGACAATGTGATAATCGTGTAATTTTACGACAAAAAGATCCATGTGTTTTCTGGTTCTAACCCGCTGCCACGTTGTCCCTGACCCTGACCTTTGGCCCACTCGTCTCCTGCTCACCACAACAAACCCATGGGCCAATGAAAACTTAGTTGGACACGTGGCGGTGTTTTCATGCCAATGTCCATTGCTGATTCACTGGCTGGTAGGGGCGGTCTAGGTTCTGGGTTTGTGGCTACATTTTTAAAGCTGCAAGCCCCAGAAAATTATCTTTGATGGTCTTTAATGATCAAAGAAATCAATTCTGAGTAAATGTTAATCATTTTATGGTGAAAACAAAGGTCAGTATTGCTGGTGATGAGAGATTTCTGAGAAAGTAGTGCCATAAGGATGTTTAGCTTCATCCGTTTTATGGCCACAGGATTCTGTACCTTAACTCAGAGGGCTGTAACCTTGGACCCCTGATGTCTTTGGTACCAGGGGGTGGGGATAGGTAGCTGAAAGTGTTTCTTGTCACCTCAGTTCACACTCAATTCGATCTTCGAAAACATCTAAATGTGGCAGAAACGGCTAATGATGAGCACCGAATTGGTGCAGTAAATCTTCTGACCACAAGATGGCAACATCCGACTTTCTCTCAGGCGCCAGGCTGCCCTGTCACAAGAAACCTGTGTGTGTGTGTGTGTGTGTGTGTGTGTGTGTGTGTGTGTGTGTGTGTGTGTGTGTGTGTTTACTTTTTCTTCCGCCCATTTTTGAGATCTTTCAGCGATTAGTTGATGGATCGATAGTTTAGTAATCTTTGATTTCTGGGGTTGCATCTACTTTTTTACTAATGTTCAAGTGAGAAGTTCAGGGACGGGAGGAAATATTAGTAATGACGGTAAACACTTGTGACGCGGGTAAAAACAGTGTTGGCCGATCAATAGTGATTCATTGGTTGATTATTTCCTTTTTTTTTTTGTCAAACCCCCATGGTAATAAACAGAAATACTGAGATCAACCTTGTGTAGCAGGGAAACCCCTGTTTGACTCAGGAGAGAAAATAAATTATATTTTAAATTTGCATAAACATGATTTAAAATGATTAAAAGTTCTCACTGTGGAGTTTTTTTTTGAGTCGGTGCCGACCTCTGACCCCGCGGGCGTCTGACAGCTCTCCCATGTCCCCCCGCCCCTCCAGGTGGTGGAAGCGGCCAACGGCACAACCTTCAACTGCCAGGTGAACTTCACCAACCAGACACAGGTCCTGGTGCCCAGCTTCGACTCCCGCATCTACATGCTCTTCTTCCTGCCATTCTTCGTCCTGCTCGTCTTCACCCCCAACCTCAAGTACCTGGCGCCGCTGTCCCTGGTGGCCAACCTGGTCATGACAGCCAGCCTGGTGCTCATTTACTTCTACTCTCTGACGGTGAGTGTGTGTGTGTATTTGTGTGCATGCTTTGTTTTCTGCTTAAATGAGAAAATCAGGCTAGAAATCAGGTTTGCGGCATGGAATTACCTCTGTGACCTCACATTCCTGTTATGTAACAACTTGGGAAAGGCCTCGCTGGGGTGGACGGGGTCTGAAATGCAACGCCAGACGTCCCTCCGATGCTGACGTGGCAACTTGCTCCCAACCAAATATCAACGTCCAAACAACCGTGGAGAAACAACACGTCGATCAGGTCGTTAGACGGACAGATCACTGATCTGCCGATTCTGAAACAGCTGACAGATTGATCCGAAAGCAAAGACAGTGTTTGAGGTTGCAGACGACTGGCGGTCAGACGCCGCCACCGCCCTCCCTGACCCCTGTGTGATCCCCCTGCTCACTTTTCCTGTTCGCTCCTCCAGTGTGCTCGTCCTATTTGCTCCTCCTGATCATTATTCCCGTTTGCTTCATCTGTGTGCTCTTCTTGAGCACTCTTCACGATTTCTCCTCGAGCGCGCTCCACCTGATCACTATTCCTGCTCTCTCCTCCTGTGCTCTACACCTGTTTGCTCCACCTGATCACTATTCCTGCTCACTATTCATGTTCGCTCCTTCCTTCACACTATTCTTGTTTGCTTCATCTTTGTGCTCCTGCCGATCATTCCTCCTGTTTGCTCCACCTGTATATTTACTCCTCTAGTGTGTTCTTCCTATTTGCTCCTTCTGTGTGCTCCTCCTCCTCACTCCCGTTCTCTCCTCCTGTCTGTCCATCATCCGCCACCGAGGTCGGATGTGTCCGCTCCGGCTGTAAGCCCCCAACCCAATATGGTCCTAATTTCATTCGGTTTCGTAAAAACAGCCGCGCCCCAACTCCCCCCCGGCCCCCCCCCACCCTTCACACCTCCTGCGGCCACCCCCCCAACCCCGCCACCCGTGTCCCTCCGGGCTGATTGTGTTGCCTGTTGTAATGGATAACAGCCCAAGTGGCGGTGACAGAGTCTCCAGATTACCTGCTCTGCGGACGCCCGCTCCTTCATCACCCCTCCTCCTCTGTCTGGGCCTCCCGCCGTCACAGCAGGGACGACGCCCTCCCGAAGGAACCCAACAAAAGTAAAAGCAATCTTTGGCGTCAGAGTCCCTTCTGAGGAGACACGCGGCGGAGCTGAAGGGGTGTCTCTGTGTGGCAGATGAAGCGCCGCGGCAGAGGATTCTGGGGGCAAAAAGGAGGCGGATGGGACGCTTGATTGGAAAAGCAACCCGGGATTGCTTTTGGTCCTTCTTGGATTAAAATTCCAGCCGCGTTGATCAGGTGACCAGGGGGCGGAGCCTCTTGCCCACGTGAAATGATGACATAGCCAGGTTCATGCACAACAGCTACCACCCTCCTTAGCATGGACACACACACACACACACAGGCATGCAACTGATAATACAAATAATTATGCACACACAAAAAATGACACACACACGTAAGACTGACGTCATGAACACAGACATGTTGTTGTTGTAGACACACTAGGCTGTAGCTACTATATTTCTGAGTTGGTCCACATGCGCGCACACACACACATACACACACACAGACTGGTCTCAAAGATACCTGGCTTTTCAGCTGCTTAATCACAGAGACATTGCCCCCCAGTGGCAACAAGTGGCATTGCTAAATATCTGACACCTGCAGCGGACACTCGACTGATGCGTCTCCGCAGGGTTTTGATTAAAACTGTTCAAAAGGAACGCGGCTCCTTGGACACACGGTCTCCACACGGGGTGGAGGACAATGTAGACGATGTAGATCTCAGAGGATCTCAGGTGTGAACAGTCATGGAAAGGTCGATGGTCGTGTAAGTGGTTCTTCAGCGATTGGGGGGGGGCAGAGCTCCTCATCAGGTCTTTCAGAATGTCAGCGTGGAATTCCTGAGGTTGACTGTAGGATTGCTGGTCAAATATTGCAGTTTGTGTTACTCGTCTGTCAACTTGATAACCAGGCGGCTTTGACATTTCCCAACATGGTGTGAGTAAATGAGCTGTGCTAAAGACGTCCAGGAGTTTAGAAGCTTCACGGGGAGACAACAAGCCCCTCCTGTCAGCGACCCCAGGAAATCACACAGCACCTTCCGGGCCAGTTGGACATTTTCTCTGTTAACAGTTGTGTCTCTGTGTTTTCAGAACATCCCCTACCCCATCAACCTACCCAAAGTGGGCCGGGCCAAGGACTACCCCCTTTTCTTCGGGACAGCCATATTTGCCTTTGAAGGGATCGGAGTGGTGCGTGCCCGACCACATGACACACACACACACACACACACACACACACACACACACACACACACTACTTTGACATTGTCTTCTGAAAATGTTCCGAATTTATTTTAATGAATCTGAGAATCGCCAATAGAATAAACCAACTTAAACATTTTAAAATGAGCTGAGAAGGTTTTCTGGTTTGCAGTAAGGAGAGTAAAATTTAGCATTTTCCTGTTAGAAAACTAAATATGATATAGAAGACAATGTCAAACAAGACAAAGTTGAAAGTTGCTCATAAGAAAAAGATAAATTGAAAATCTATAAAATCCCTGTCTTTTTTTTGTTTTTTTTTGTTTTTGCTCCTACGCGTGTCTTGGATTGTCCTATCTGTAGTACTTTCCCCGTGAAAGGGATATAACACCAAATATTCTGACAGTAAAAGAAGTCCTCTTTGGTTGTTCTTTCCTGTGCGTTCTTTTGAAATACACACCCGCCGTAAGTCCTCTTAAATCCTGCAATTGGTATTCTGTTAGCGGAGCCACCGCCGACAATCCGTGACTCCGCCTCCGCCGTGGCCCCCGGCCCGCTGGCGAGACGGTGACTCTGTGAGGAACACAGTAAATTCAGTCTGCTTTCTCACTTCCTTTGGACGGCGGATAAATCACGAACACACACGTTTCCCGTTGTCCTGCTAACACGCCGGCTGTGTCCGTGCGGCTCCACAGGTTCTTCCCCTGGAGAACAAGATGCAGCGGCCGCAGAGCTTCACCCTGGTCCTGTACGTGGGCATGGGCATCGTCACCTTCCTCTACATCAGCCTGGGGACCATTGGGTATCTCTGCTTCCAGGAGAACATCGGCGGCAGCATCACGCTCAACCTGCCCAATTGCTGGTGAGCGAGCAGCGGCGCCGCCTTGACCTTTAACAGGGGGGAGTAGAGCTGTAGCTCAGGGTGCATTTCCACTGAAAGTACCCAGAACTTTTATACCCAGGGATTTCCCTCACGTGGAACTGACATGTTTTTGGACCTGTGCTTGCAAACGCGGCTTAAAGTTAGCGGAAGATTCAAGTGGATGTGGCCACAGCGCACTGTCTGTCCACTAGGTGTCAGTAGAACGAAGGGCGAGGCCGTCGTTTCTCAAGAAATGAACGTCTCATCCCGATGAATCCTGGCAATGCTAAGGTTTACTCCAGAACTCCACACAATTACGAACGGATTAGCAGGAAATCACCCTAAGATTAATGGAGTAGCTGCATGTTGAAAAATAAAATAAATCCTGAAAATCATCTTAAGAGATTAGCCCGTTAAAAACAAGACTGCTCTTGTCTACCTGGAATTCTGCGCGCAGTTCCAGCCAACACTGTAGGGAGGGGTGCGGTTTAACCCGGCTGGGTCACCTGTCAATCAATGGGTCACACATAGACTCAGAGTTCTCACGCGTCCTGGAAATACGGGAAAACCTAGAAAAATATTGACCCAAGTTTTCAGTCGTGGAAAACTAGGGGAAAAAGTCAAAAGCCCTGGAAATGGTCAAAACTGTCTTCAATGGGCAACATCGCGCGACAACGCCTCCAGCCGGCGCATCGCCCCCACGGGACTCGACCAGCCAATCAACTAGCACGTCACAGCTCCCCTGTGTTTCCTCTTGACGTTGATCGATTTAGTGACTTTCTTGACCCCGGCGAGAACGCCTTCCCTCCAAAGAAGCATCTGCAGGCAAAACTAGCGACTTTCAGATGAAGAGCGCTGCTGCTATCTGTCCTCAAGTGATAAATTGCTCATGAGAGATCTTGTATGAGATTATATTCGTGAAATCCACAGACTGCACATCCTTAAATCAGACCTCTGTGGGCAGATGAGGAATAAACGATAAACAGTAAACAAGTCCAGGAAGACGTGGAACCTGGAGGGAACCCGGTGCCTCGATAGAACCTTTTGTTATGAGGCAGGAGTTCGATCAGTATTTTCAAGTCCACCTTTTCATTCATCACAATAAAGGCCTTTTTCAGCCGCCTCGCCTTCTAAGAGCCGCTAAACATGAATCTTTGATTGTGGTCCGTCCCGAACAGCCCTCCCCTGGCCCTAATCCTTCACCCAGTAAATAGTGAATGAAGATAATGAGTGCTGGTAGGGCCCATACAGTAAATTCCCCAGGACGTTTCCGCGACAATAACACGGGCCGGTCGCCTTGAAGATGCACGGGCCGCCTTTTTCCATTACATGAAATTAATATGTAGAATGGGGGCTCACATGGCTAATAGACTTCTTTTAATTGCACCTATAAATATCATTATTATCATTTTATGCATATTGTAATTGCCGTTTGACATACGTTAATTTTGCCGCTCCCCTCAGAGTTCACAGCCAATCATCTGCCTCCATTTAACCTTCTCCTCTGCATCCTGCCCCCCTCATGCCAACTAACTCCCCGTCCTCTTCCCTTCCATCCAAAAACCTCCTCTCTTTGCCTCCAGCCTGGCATCTCCAACCTCAGCATCCTTCTACCCAGATCGCCACTACCTTCCTCTGTCCGACCATCTCAGTCTCACTTTTATCCCTTGGACATCCAACCTGTGCTGTCCCCCCTGATGGACTCATTCCTGATCCTCTCCATCCTCCTCACTCCACATCCTCATGTCCGCTGCCTCCGGCTCTGCTTCCTCGGTGTCTCGAAATCAACTTCATCTTCTACACCTTTCCTCCCCTGCTTGCACACATTTTCCTCCACCTCTTCTCCACCCTCTCCATTGCTCTGAGCTGTTGACCCCCAGTACTTCAAAAATCCTCCACCTTCTTCATCTCCACTCTCTGTAGCCTCAGCGCTCCATCAGGGTCGTTCACTCACATGCTAACCTTCATTCCTGTCCTCTCCTGGTCAAACCTCCACCTTAATTTGTTTTACAGGTTTTCACCTATATTATCTTAATTCAATTTTTTTATTTTAAATATGGTGCACACATAAAATAAATATATATCTATATATATCTATGTACCTATCTCTCTCTCTCTCTCTCTCTCTCTCTCTGTATATATATATATATATATATATATATATATATATATACATATACACAGCAATCCCTCACAATATCATGGTTCACCTTTCACAGTCTTGCTGTATCACTGATTTCTAATCCCTGATTTAACATTGTATCGCAAACCAACAATCTGGATTTTTAATCCATGATACAATGAAAGATCGCAGATTTTTCGCTATTCCACAGGTTTTGGTGGTATAAATGTATTTTTATCGATTCGTTATTTCAATTATTTTTATGGTAAAGCCTTTTTTATGGTAGCCTTTTCTCGGTTGGTGACCAACCACCAGAGCATGGTGCTGTGTATCCTGGGCTCTGATTGGCTCAGTGACAGTAGCATCATTCTCTGGTTCTCCTGTGCCTAGCATACATTCAGCATCTCGCCGTGTCTGTTTCACATCGACGTGCCACTCCTTTAAGAATATAGGAAATGTTAATAAGAGTGTGGGGGGAGTTATAAAGCTTAAAATATATTTGAATAATAAAATAAAATAAATGAAATTTTATATATATATATATATATATATATATATATATATATATATATATATATATAAATAATAACATCAATACAATTATGTAGAAAAAGAGAATAATTCTATCGCTGATTCTGGAAAGTAACCACCGTGATAAATGAGGGACTGTATATTGCTATTTTTTTCACGTCTAATTTGGTCAAAAATGGTTCCAAAATCGTGTTTTTTTCGCGATTCCCCACTTATGTTTGGACTTGATTGGTAATTTGCTGATCATAGGAGCGTGTACCTTTTCAAAAAAAACAAAACGAATAGATGATTAAAAACCAAAGGGAATGGCAGGAAGTTGACGTTCTCCCTGCTGGCTCAAGTGTTTCTGTGGGTTTTTTAAAAGTTGTGCATCTCAGTGGACTTTAGTTTTTTTTGTTTTTCAGAGGGAGGTCTTCTGCTTTCATTTCCTGTCCGCCCCTGTCCCGTCTCCCCGGCGCTTTTCTCATTTGTGGTTATCTCTCCGCTCCTCACCGGCAGGACGTACCAGGCCGTCAAGCTGCTCTACTGCTTTGGGATCTTCATCACCTTCGCCCTGCAGTTCTACGTCCCCGCCGAGATCCTCATCCCGCCCGTCGTAGCCCGCGTCTCCGAGAGGTGGGAGAGGGCCGTGGACCTGCTGCTCCGCACCGTCTTGGTCATCTTCACGTGTAAGTAGCAGTTGCGGCGGCGTCAGAGGGGCGGAGCCTCCGCCTACACCCTGTTTTACCATGGTAACAATCGGTAAATGTGATTTAGACGCTTTTGCTGCAAAAGATCCCACAGCAGGTCACGTCTGCTGCAAGATGCTGCTCATTACTGCCCCTGGTGGACAAAGTGGATAGGGTGTGTGTGTGTGTGTGTGTGTGTGTGTGTGTGTGTGTGTCTGTGTGTGTGTCTGTGGGTGTGTGTGTGCACGTGTGCGTGTGTGCACGTGTGTGTACGTGTATGTGTGTGTGTGTGTTTATGGAGGGGTGCTTGGTCATCACACCATTTATTAAGCTGTTCTTGCCACGGAAACACGGACACAGTGGTTTTTCTGCCCTTTGCGGACACATTGAGTTGATTAGAGAGACGTGTCCTGCCGTCTCACCCCGAGCAACAGCTTCTTCCGGAACAGACGTTTATACATGAAAGGATGTAGGAAATGCCAGAGGGAGCAATCCAGTCCAATCCAATACGTGCTCTGCGTCACTCCCCTTCCCCTGGACTCATTCGGTTACTGCGCTGGCTGTTATCAGCTTTCCGTCCACAGGCAGAATTCTATATTTCTGCAGGTTCACGCCACTTCCGACCGTCCTCCTTCAGCTGGCGTTACTCCGGCAGCCTCCCAGGCGGTGACATTTAGCGCCTTTATCCCGATACCCCAGCCCGAAGGGGAGATTGGTTTCTGCCTCACGCTGCCTCCCCCGGCTGCCGAGGAGCTTTGGAGCTTACTTCTGAAGGGGGCCTCCTTTTCTTTTATTGTATTTTTCATTAGGTACGTTTATACGGAAAATGGAGCAGTGAAAGCCGGCACGCCAGCTGGCACTTTGAAGGGATATCAACCTTTTTTGTGTGTGTGTTTGTGTGTGTGTGTTCACTAAATGACAAGCGTCTCACAATGCATAAGCAGGCAGCGTCTAACATCATCTAACATAATAATACAGGCACTTGCTAATAAGGGTTTTGCACTTTGCACACACACATGCCGGGGGAGAGCTGCCGAGATCAGAGGCTGCTCATAGGTTGCCAGTTTAAATCTTTGAAGGGCCGTGAAAATGAAAATGCGCTGGAGCAGAGGCTCTCGTCCCTCTTTAAGCTTTTCCTCCCAATCTGCTGAACGCAGCAGCGAGCAGCGGCGTGTATTTGCATTCTGCTGCAGTCCAAGTAACCAAGCCTTAAATAAAAGGCTAATTGCTTTGTTTGCTGAGTTTTTGACCAAGCCAGCGTTATTAGTAAATAATTGCAGTAGCAAGGAGTGTGAAAATACCCCTTTCTTCTTCTGAAAGTCAGGCTAATGCTAATGGTGGCTTATTAGCACTAAAGACAACTCTGTAACTCCCCACTCTGTGAGCTTTCGCATCGTCAGGGTATTCAGCTGCATGCACGCACACACACCCATGTTATTATGACTGGCTGACAATCACACACACTTTAGAGTGATAAGTGCTTGCAAAGCTAGCTGTTAACGGTGGCTATGACATCCACAGTTGACAGGGATTCCGTTGATCGTCTCTTTCATTGGTTTAATTCACTGAAAGCACTGCGTGATTGCCGGACTATCAAAATAACTATAATTTCTTTAATTCAGCAACTGGTTTTCTGGTATGAAACCCTGACTTTTATTCCCCAGTGAGGGAGTTTTTCTGCAGAGCAGAGCCAACTGTGTGCTGCTTTTCACAATTTCAGCACACTGCGATGTTACCACTGCTTGCTTCAGTATGAACTGAAGCAGTATCAGATTGGACTGATTCGTGTCAGGGAAATGCAAAGTAAACCGGTGAATGGGAGGGAACGCTGCTCTTTAACCTCCGTTTGTGTGTGCGTGTGTGTGTCTGTCCCGGTGGTTTATAGTGTTTTTGTATCTTGAAGTGTTTTTCAAAGCTATGAGGGGCGTGGGGAGGGGGGGTCTTCGGCAAGGCACTCAGCTCTGAACTCTTGCTGATGGAGCAGCATCTCAGGTGAGCCACAGCATCTTAAACAGCCACATGCCCACTTGACATATACACGCAAACACAGATCATCCCAATTTGTTGTCCTTCCTCTTTCAATTTTAGGCAGCAGCAAACACTTCCCTGAAATAGCTGCACGAGGCCTATTAATAGCACCGATGCTCCCCCTCCCCGAGACCAATTGCTATTGATTTCCATTCTGCGGATCCTTTCCGCGTCTGCGGTTGCGGCGCGCCGTCCTCGTCAAGACGGACGTTATTCGGCACGGGGCAGCCGGGACACGTCGGGGTCAGCGGGCGGTCGACTTCTTCCCGCTCAAAGATCATTATCGAGGAGTTAAAAGTTTCCCAGTTCAGTTTCTTTGTGACTCATTCGCCGCACCTGCCTTAAAATGACCTTGGAAGGTTTCCTTTATTTTTTTCCTCAGCACAGACAAACAGCAGAAATATGTCCTGTGATACAGATGTTGTTTGCGGCTCCTGACAAGTGGAGTTAGCCGCAGCTCCCCTCCCCCCCCGGCCATATTAGGTGGAACAAAAACATGAAGATTTTTCTCCAGCACTGATTTATATGCTGCGGCTCAAACAATATCAACATAGCATTTCGCCGTCGGTATGCAGCGCAGCAGTTCACCTTCGCACTTTTTCTCTTTTTTACGCTCTGTGGTGAAGCAGAAAAACATCGGCGCATACAAAGTGGCGCCCTCCTCATCACCAACACCATCCCCGTCCCCCCTCAACACTAAGCACAGAAAAGCACCGTTTTTTATTTACCTTTCAAACAAGCCCCTGCATTATTCATGACAGGGGGGAGCGGATGCACAGCACACGTTATCGATTGTCCACGTGCGAAGGCGCGAGTTTTCCCCTCGGCGAGCGTCGGAACACCCAAGCAAGAGCTGAGTGTGAAGTTACCAAGTGTTGGGAATGAGCATGAGGGGAACTTCAGATAAACATCGGGGACATACCGTCAGAGATTAGAAAGCCACGCTGAGGTTTTCAAGCTACTGGAAACATCGGAATTGCGGACAGAAGTCGCTTGAATCTGTACTCCGCTTGGTAGTTGTTTGACTCACGGTTGAAGCGAGTAGGTTGTCTTCAAAGTAGGTAGATCCAAATCATCAGGAAACACCTTTACCTGGATGAGTGAGGATCTTCTCACAACACAGAACCAACACAGAGGAAAGCATTTCTCACTCTTTTATTGGCAATAAGAAGCCGGCTCTCAGGACACTGTTTCAAATGAACCTCGTCGGTCAGTGAAGCGAGTTTGGAGGTTGCAAGCAGAGGCCAGCGTTTCCGAAGAAGTGAAGAAATCAATTGGAAATACTCGGAAAATGAGATGTCAGAAAAGTCATGCATTGAGGAGACTAAGTAAAAACACAAACTACAAGTGCTCGCAACAAAAACTTTTAACAGGATGGTTTCCGTGGCGCCGGGGGCGGGACACCTCGTGAACCTGACGCGGCCGCCCGTGATTCATTCCGGCACTTTTCACACAACAACAAAGTTTGTTTCAACTTTTCGCCCGCCCCTCAACCAATCGACCACATGCGGGACCAGAGATCGCACGGCAAAATACAGCAGAGCGTACGGGAGTTGACGGGGAGCTGGATGTTGTCTGACCCGCGATGACACCGACTCCCGCCGTGCATGGGTTGCCAGACCGATCGTGGCTCGCCATTCAGCCACAGGTCATGGGGCGGCAGACTCCCATCAGCTCTGGTCATGTGGTACAACATTAATTTATTCCGAGAAAGCATTTTGGGTCTGGCCTCGTGATCCTTATGTTTGCTCTAAAACGCAGGGACTCGGGTGCAAAGCTGAACCCATCTCCGGATGGAACAGCCCAACCGCAGGTTGGTCCAAGGGGAGGCCGCCCTGGGACAAACTTTTAATCTTTCACCCCTGTTTCATTAAAAACAAAAAACAAACAAACAAAAAAACGCTCCTGAATTAGTCATCGTAGCAGAATTTGGATGCGGAAAGGCTGGATGCAGTGTGACCCGGTTGAAGGGGGTGGGGACCTTCTCATTGTGATCACTATGCCTGGTTGTTTGCTCTTTGTTAGCCTGACCGGCCTTGAGTTCTGTGTTTGTAGATCTTGTATGCACAAATTTTGTTCTAGTGGGTTCACGCATCATGAGAATATCCACATTTTTCGACCTGATGTGCATCCATTTTGAATCGGCTTTTGCTGGATTCTTCTTGCTCAGGATGCGGGTGTTGTGTAGCTCTTGGGTGTTCCTAGCATTGCATGGCCATGACGTCATATCTGGAGGCACACAGGAGATGGGGTTTGGGCCAGGGATTGGGTGGGGGCGGTATCTCAAGTCACATCACGTCAAGTCGTTATCCGGCTGTGAGGACCTTTATAGTAGAGACCAAGTTCTGATTGAGACAGAGGCAAAATATTTCCAAAAGTGCGACAGCGAAAAAGCCCTTCGTCACAATAATCTGGTGCCGCCTTAGCCACTTTGCAAACTGCTCCACGCACCCTTTGCTGGCAATGTACTTCTCCTGGTCGCTATGCGGCAGGCGCCGAATACCGTGACCGCATTTCTTGCTGAGGTACTTTTCTGCCGGGTCCTTGATGGAACAGGAGGGTGGGACGCCACAACTCTCATTGGTGATGATTGTCGCGTTGCAATCGTACACGGTGTTGACGTCCCAGTCGGCGGGTCCTTCCGCGCCGCAACATGACCAGTATTTCTGGGTGATGTCGATAAGCTTCTTTACGTCGACATCGTCGTGGTAGGCCTTCAGATTGTCTTTAATGAAGCGCCTGAGCTGATCGCCAATCAGGTCTTTGTAGAAGAAGGCGAGGGCCCCCAAAGCAACCTGCACGAGGATGATCAAACCTAGGGACAGGGAGAAGTCCAGCAGGAAGGTGCTCTCGCGCAGTACTCCGACCCAGCCGGTGAAGCCCACGATGAACATGATGCATCCTATCACAATGAAGAGCCACAGGGGGTCAAACGTCCCCAGGTTGGTGATGGCTGACAGATTGGCCAGCATGCCCTTCTCCATCCAGGCCCACAGGGCTGTGGCCAGGAAGCACGCCCCAATTATCCAGAATATAAGGTTGAAGATATACAAGGGGATTTTCCGTTGTTGGGTGACAAGGGACTGGAATTTTTCGAATAATTTCTCCTGGTGGATTTTCAGGTGGTGTTGGTCTTCTACTAGGGCCTACAGACGTCGGCATTTTCGTAGCTGCGACACTCAGTTTCAGAGTACTGAATTGTCTTCGTCTTCAGCAGTGGCCAGCGTTCATCCACAGCCCTGTGATGTCAAAGTCCTGGCTGGTCTCAGAACCGGTTAAAACCTTCCGATCGGACAGGTTGTTCCTTTTATGAAATCAGATAGTCGCCTTTAACGCGGACATACCTCCCTTTTGTGACATCACAGGTGTCCTCTGTCCCCTGTGTGACGTCATGAGAAGTACTCTTATCAAGATCCCCCCTTCAGACTGGAGGACTTTTCACTAAGTCCCCACCTGTCCATGGATATGGCTTCCCGGATCAGCTTTCGTGGCATGACTGCTTCCCCTTTCTCAATTGTAGAGGAAGATGACATCCAAACCCCTCCTAGGATACGTATCAAGCTAGTTTTGGAACAACTCCCTCATGTTTGAATGAATGTCCGGTTTTATAGCCTGCAGATTTGAAGCATGATATAAAAGCAGAGCTGACTGGTAGTTTGGCGCTGCATCCTTGATAAGAGGCAATAATCTACTCTACCATCACAAATAATTTGCCAAAGTTTGAAGAAGTACAACAAAGAGCGATAAAGGATGACTTATTTCAATCTGACTCTGAGCCCATCTCTCATGCTTTGGGTCTTCAGGATATCGATAAAAGACTGCAACTTTTCCTGTCGTCTCTGTCATTTAAAGTAAACCAGAAAAAGTGGTAAAAAATGTATGTGGAGGTGGTTCTTTTTAAGAAAAAAAAAAAAAAGGCAAAGGTTAAATAATTTAAGCTAGTCAAGTGGCTCAGATGATTTTTAAAAGCACCTCTGAAACAGCTCCATTGATCCTTCCCGGCGGTCCCAATGCTCCTTTGATGACGTTCTCTGAAATAATTACAAGCTGACCGCGTCAGTGCCGCTCGGGCTCCCCGACTGACGCAGGCCAGCAACACGGTTCCTCAGCTAAGCGGCGGCTTATCGCTGTTCTCGCCGTGTTTTAAGGGCGTGCTAAATGAGGCCTTCAAAACAGCTTACTTTGTCAAAAACAAGGAACTGAAGAAGTAATTGAGTTTGCAGCAGGCACAGGGAAATCAATGACCAATCCCAACGTGACAAGGAGAATTGAAGCTGCAGTCCACGTGTGATTCTGTTCCCATGGACGACGCACGCTGTCCCAGGAAGTAAATCAGCTGCAGACTGTTATCTTGTCGATCGATGCCCTTAATCCTCCTCCTCACCAACTGTTGTTGTTGAGGATAAACTTCTATTTGAAGCTCTTGATCATAAATCAATCCCCCGCGCATTTGTCCGTCGAGATAGTTATTTTGTTTTTCCGCAACATAAGAGGAGCCAGAACATGAGCTCGCTGCGACCAGCCGAAGTGGAGGTTTCTGCGCGAAATGTGCCGGTTAGTGATTTCCTCTCCAGTAACGGAGCTTCAGTGGACTCTAATAGTTGGAACTAATAGTTGTTTTTTTGTCTCGTTGTCTTGTTGCCTTGAGCCTCTTTTTGCACTGAAGGAACTTTTTGCAGTTCCTAGAAACTTTTCAAAAAGTAGGCCAGTTCAAGGAACCATGAACCTCAGGCCCTAGAATCACTTAAGCTCCGAGGCAGATTCAATAGGAGCTCATGACGTAGGGGGTTCTCACAAGCCACTCCTTTTACCATGTACTTCTTGCAGACGACGTGGTGCCATTTTTCAAAACTACTGTGGTCACTGGTCAGCTGATTTCTTGGGACAAAATGGATGGAACCGGCTAAGAAATGTACCAACGACGAGGTCCAAGCTCTTCTGGCTGGCTACGTCAGAGGACTTTCCAGGCCTCACAGCAGAATGTCAACATTTTGGCCAAAATAGGTATGGCGTTGGCTCACAGAGGGGTTCCTCAAACGGCAAAGCAGTGCATGCTTAAGCCGCATGTTATACCTCTCCCTACCATGGTCCCAAGCCGGTCCCTGTGGTCCCTAGTGTGATACCTTGCTGTCTTTTGAAATACAAAAGTAAAAGCTTCTCCTTCTGGTGGATAGCCCCAAGAATGAAATACAAGCCAGAAGTGGGCTGTCGTCGTATGGGAGGAAGCTACAAGTCCATTTTACTGCAGCATGAGGGGCGAGTACATATAGATGGAGTTTTCATGACTGGTTAGATTGTCTCTCTTTTCCACCGGTTGGTGTCTAGCTCGATTTTTTTTTTTTTTTTTTCTCTTTACTCGCGCAGTGACTCTGCTGCTATGGCACCAAGGCAAAAACCCTTCAGCCCACGTGGACGTTTTAAGTAACGATACACTGCTGAGACCACTGCTGCGAATATTAAAATTGATTTCAAGGGATAGCTCAGGCTAATTCACACAAAGTGGTGCAACTCCGTGCTTTGTTAACGAGTACTGCTCCTGTCCACTGCCCTTGATTTTATCTGAGTGAAAATATTTGCACGCAGTTGTGCACAGCCTTTTTCTTATCTACTCTTGATCATAAATGTTGCAGACAAGTCAAGTCCAGCGTGGTTTCAACGCCTCTCCCCCCGTTATTGAGTTGTAGAGCCGCGCCGCTTGTTAGCCCCAGGATCTTCATTTCCTTTATTAGCTGTGATTGAAGCCTACAGAGAATTATGCAGATGGAGTTTGCCACGATGCACAGGTTTCTGCACATGCATGTTGATAAGCTAATAAAAGGGAATAAATGCATACATGCGCCACTTCATGTCTGCGGGTCATTTTCAAGGCAGCCCATGGTTTCATTAACGCAGAGCGGAGTGTGTGCTGAATGTGGAAGTGGTGTAGCAACAAGAAAGGGCTCGCTTCCAGTGGGACCCGACTGATGCACGCTCCAATGAAGGAAGTCAGGGACAGGAGGAGGCGGTGGTGGGGTGCAGCATGTTGCCTCCACATGTATATCTGGCGGAGATTGCTTTTGGTTTTGAATCAGAATACGAGATGAGGCCGAAGCAGCGCACCGTCTGCGTACGTGTGGAATGAATCTGGGAGAAAATACCCCCGAGAGTCTCCGTCTTTGAGCGGTGCTTGGCCGCCCGGAGGGAGAACCTTTTGTCTTTCTTAGTTATGCAGCCAGTTTGCTCGTGCCGCGCGGCACCGCAGGTCTCATCTGATCGCGCCGTAAACCAAGACGCTGTATAAAACGACAGAAAACAAAACATAAAGAAAATAAGCCTTGCAACCAATTTGCGAATCACTCTTCCGATGGTCTTTTAATCTGCTCCCCAGAACCAAAAATTAGGGGGGGGGTACTTCTCTGAAGTAGCAAGAACAAATTAAGATGATTCAAGGCACAATACGCTTTTTGTAAATGGATGCAAAGCGAAGCGCAATCTTGAGGTGAAGCCAGAAGGCCGAGAAACAATTGTGTAAAATGAGCTCTCAGTATTCACCACCCCAACCCAGTAAAACTCCCCTTTGATGAAATTGGGTTTTTAAGGAATGCTTTAAAAGAAGACCAGGAGCTTCCCACTTTGTCACCCTCAGGTAGGCCGTTTGAGGGGGAGCCTCATTAAAGGACAAAGTTTTTAAAAGATCGTACAACTTTGGGTATTTGTACTGAAGTGTTAATGGGTGAAGCTTGGCAGACAAAGGAAAACCCGAGCAAAGAACTTTACGAGGGGCCATTAAACATAAGGGTGCCGGAGACGGTTTGTTTTTAGTGACTTGACGCGCAATGTGTTAACCGCAACGTTCAGCAGTAAAAGGTGTGGAGTCACAGCAACCAAAAATGACCAAGACAGCGAGCAGGACCCCAGGCGGCTGATTTGTCTCGATGCCAAGCTCAGCGATTTTGCCCTTTTCTGGCCGAGTCGGAGACATTTCGCAAAGCCCGAAAGGGGATTCGCAGAAGAGCGTGTTTTCCTTCCCTTAACCTGGACGGCTCACTCTTTTAACCAGCCGCGTCAAGGGCGTTTGTGCATGGCACCACTTTGCTCTACGTTCCCCTCGATTTGTCGACCATTCAGCTGCCTGATATTCGTCACAGGCGTGTGGAGGAACTCTTGTCTTTTTGCCGGTACTCTCTTCGCCTCAGGTGTCTGCAGGTTGGCGGATCGAAAAAAGACCAAATCCGGACGATTGCGTCGGCGCTGGCGTTTTTGCCGACAGCCAATGAACTAGAGCCACCTTATGAAGTTCACCCGCATCCAACACCTCCACAGCCCTACTGCCCCGCCGGAGTTGAACGACTGATTGGTTTTCTATTTTTTTTTGTGATTCTCCTTCTTGGGCTGCAGAATTAAAAAAAGAAAAAAGGGGAAAAAAAGACAAAAAAGCCCCATTGAAGTGGAAAGGTCAGCGTTTCTTTTTCAAGTCGGGGAAAAGTTTCTCTTCTCGACCCGATTGCTTTTCCTCCACTATGTATACTCCAGAGGCCCCTGAACCGCCGCAAACACCATGCTCTGATATTTAAATAGCGTGTAAAAGTGGCGCATCTCGTCCTTCCTCCGCCAGGCAGAATGGCACCCGTTCTTCTCCAGTATTAACTGTGAATACCTCCTGACATGTTTGTTTACCCGCCGCTGATTGTTTAACATTTGCAAATGTCTTGGTGTTGGGATCAGTCAGCTCGGCAGATCATCTCGGTGACGATCTGCCGCATCAAAACAGCTTTCAAACTGCGGCGTAAAATGTCACTGGAAGTGCAGAATCGACTGATGTCCCGGATTTATGCCGCTCGCTCAGACCTACTTTGACGTGGCTGATGAGGGCTTTCAACCGCCAGAAGTGTAAAATGAATCGGCTGGCGTCGGGCTAAGACAACAAATATTCATTTTTCCCGTCAATTGTTTCAGCGAGAAACTGAAAGAGCGCGATAAGAGCGGAGAGAAGGCTGGGTGGCGGGCCCGGGGCGAAACTCGTAGCGGCGCCGCGACTTGCGCCCCCGCTCAGAAGGTCACTTCAATTCACCGCCGGGATCGTGTGAAGCGAGGCCTCCCTTTGAATCTAATATATACAAATTTATTCGGGGGTTGTCGTTACCCCAGTTTGGAATCAAAGAGTGCCTGAGTGGCAGCTGCAGGGAGGCCGCTTGACCCATCAACGCCCAAGTGTTGTTAAATTCCTGGAGGTTCGAAAGGGGATTTAATCGCCATTTAATCCTTTCGTGAAGCTGAATAAGGTTGTTTTTTTTTCTCGACCCAGAGGAGGAGAAGGTCAGTTTCCACGTTTCGACCTCTAGGGGGCCTCTAGCTTCAGTTTATCAGCCGGTCGCGAGTTACGGTGCCAGAATGCCTGAGAATAATCTTGAGGAGGAAGGAATCCTGGGCTTGATGTAATTTTTCACAATTTAACTACCGCCGCAGGCCATCATTGTGCCCATGAACCCAGAATCTTAATAGCTCCTTTCGCACATTGTGAGCTTTTTCCAGTTCCTAGGACCTTTTCAGGGCCGCGACCGACTTCAGAAATAAAAAGTATCCTCTCGAGGGGGGGGGGTTCCTCCAACAAAATTCAAACTGGGCAGTTCTTAGAACTTTTCTGTCAGCATAGCATCTGGTTGCTTTTTCCAAGTTAATCAGCCGAAAGAGGCTGCATCTTGTACCCAAATTTAACGACCAATCCAAGGGCTCAGATGCACCTAGCGCCTGTATCACAACGACCTTGTGACTGCCGCCGCCTTTGCCCACACGTGGAGCAAAAAGGGAACATCGGCAGACTGAACAGAGGTCATGCTTTCATGCCTCCTCTTATTTTTTCTAGGTGGTGGGGTGGCTTGGACCATTTTGGAACACCTTGCAAAGGTGGACATTTTGTTTTTTAACAACCTCTGTTCGCACGCAGATGCAGTAAAACTTGGGTTTTGGTACAGAACGTTCAAGTCATCTCTTGTAACATGTGGTAAGCCGACTCACAGCAAAAAGGGCCCTGGTTCCTTCTAGACTTTTCTGTGTCCCTGTGATCTACTGGCGAGAGCAGGATCGGCGATATTGATTATGGATGACACGTATACAACTCCTGTGGCCGTACAGTGTTTCACTTTCATGATATTGGTTAACACGTTGCCACAGAGGTCAGCCCTGCCAAAACCCAAGGCTCCCAGGACACGAGCTACCTGCCCTTTTTGTAATGAGACCATACACCAGCGTGTTCGCTGATCTCGGCAGTGCCGCCGGGAGAAGCAACTCAAGACGGTGTAGCTGACAGCAACTGGTACTAATTAAGTGTCCTTCACCTTGTGGTGGTGGAGAGGGCTCCAACCAACCCTCGCTCCGTGACCACTCATCTGCACCGATGATCCGGTTGAAAGCAGCGCCGGTGCGCGCCACCATCACGTCATCTTTGCACGCAAAACACCTAATCTCCTCAGAGGGATCTGGAGAATGCTTTTATCTCTGAAGAAAATCCTCACGAGACGTCTCGTTGGAAGCCCGACCCGGGTTTCAAAACAATGAGCGCGTTACCCCCGTCCTCTTATTTGGGGGTAAAAGCCCAGTGTTCCTGCTCGGTCACCAGCTGCAGTAATTACGCCGGCTGCTCGCATCACGGTTCCTCCGCTTCCCTCGGTCTGAGTCACCTGGCCACGGGCTCGAGCCGAGCGGCTAGCGTGTGTTGCTGGGCTGTTGATGGGAACAAGAGAGGACATGAGGACGTCGCGTGAGCCTCCTCTCCTTTGCTTTGTTTCTTCTTTGTGTGTGTGTGTGTGTGTGTGTGTGTGTGTGTGCGTGCGGTTGGTTTAAAGGTGGCGTGCCACCGGGACTGCACGCCGCATGTTTTTCGGGCTGTGCCGCATGTCAGATTTTTACCCTTTCAGGAACGTGATGTGTGCACACGTTCACCTTTGCGTCCGGCGGAGCTGATTCACTCCTCATTGTTTGGCCTTTGCCGCACGTCCGCACCAGCTCGCGGGGAAATTACCGCGGGATACGGCCACTGCCGTATTAAAACAACACTTGAGCAAAAAGGCCCCATAGATAGAAACACTCGTCAGTTGTTTTTGTTTGTGGTAACATTGCTTTAAAGATGATTCAGTTGTCGGTGAGGTCTGCTAACGTGCAGCTATGACAGTTTCCCTGCCGCGGGTGTTCCTCTTCCCCCCAAAGGTGTAGGATGCGTCTGACACCTTCACCACAACATGCACTCTCTTTTTTTTTCCCCTCTCTCCCACATCGGGATGCTGTCATGTCGAAATGGGTAAGAGAACCCCCTCTAACTCCCACCACTCCGAAGGACTGCCTCTAAGCTGGCGAATCGCGCAGTCTATCCACATCGCGGATGGATCGTGCAGCATTAATATTTATATGGCCTGGAACCGGGGGACTTTGACCTAACAGGAACCCGAGGGTTTGGCCATATTTAGCCTCCGAACTCACCAGGAGGTTTCCCTCTCTGTGAAAGGTCACCCTCTTTGACCAAGTAAATGATGGTCTTAACATAAATTCAGCGTTGTTTCGCTCTCTTACATAAATAGTGGTGTCTCGCGCTCTCTTTCTCCATCCTTTATCCCGGCACAGCCCTCAGCGAGCGTGCAGGGACCACGAATGCCTCTGCCATTATCACGGCATCCTCTCAAGATCAGGTAACCGTTCCTGAAAGGCTCATCTGACTGTTTGCAGAATAACGGGGAGGAGCAGTCAAACCCTAAAGGCCACGTCCGAGCGGTAAATCGGATTTTCCCCCGAAAACACATGTGTCCATGCCACATTTTTAAACCCGCAACCGGCAACCCCTGGCCCTGGACATCCAAGCCCCGCAGCGTGTCAGGTGAGCTAAGAGAAGAGCAGGCGGGCTGCAGGCGGGCCAGCGGGTCAGCCCCGAGGATTCCCGTCTTCGGCGTGGACCTTTTATGGACCTGTTGTCCACTGGGCAGGGAAGGTCAACCTCACCCTCCAACGCCGCTCCTTCCTCGCCTCCTCTCTTGTTTTTCCTTCTCCCGAGGCTTTGACATTTTCTTTTCTTGTTCGGCGTGTCAAGGACAGGCATGTTTTCCGGCCCCTTCCATCGTTGCAGCTCCAAATACAGGACCTCCGGGACAGAGGCGTTATCCTCTCCTGCTCCTGTCTCACTGGCCTGTAGGATGCTCCTTAATGAGTTGCCACAGGTGGAATTTAGGGATGTTACCGATTTAATGTGATATGAAAAAGTCAACCTTAATTGGTGATCAGTCCCTGTCATCCTGCAGGAACTTTTTGTAGTTCCTAGAACCTTTTCAGGAGCAAGGCCATTTCTTTGTGCATTGGGACAACAGAGGAACCAAGGCCTCAGTTCCTGGAACCAGTTCAGCTCCCACTCCAACGTAGGGTCTTTTTACCGCCCCATCGGAACTCTTGCAACGTTGGTGCTTGGTGATCGGTGGCGCTCATAAGCCTTCCCTTTACCAGATACTTCTTTGGGACTGCTGAGCGCCATTTTTAAAAACTATCATGGCCGCTGGAACATCAACATTTTGGCCCAAATAGGTTTGGAGTTAGCTAACGGAGGGGTTCTTCACATGGCGAAGCAGTGCAAGGAGAAGATGAAAACACTTTCACCCATTTCATAGTTCGTGGTTATTATTTCCGGCATGCAGAACATGAACGCTGAGGCAATTTCGCTCTTCATGGTGTCCCCTTCCTCTTCTTCTTCGATGTGGTTTGTTTTTGAGTGCGGTGCTTAAGGAGCACGCCTCAGACTCTTGCGTCATACCAGCCCCCTGCCGTGTTCCCTTATCGCCAGGGAGAATGCAAAACTAAAAGGTTCCGCTGGAGGAAGGCAGTTCCAAGAATGAAGATTTGAGCCGGACTTCGATCTGCGAAGTTCTTTGAACTTTTCTGTCCAAAAGTTGCTCGTAATCATGGTTTGGTGCAAAAAACTGGCGGAGGATCACAAACTTTCCTGGCAATTGAAACTGAAATGTCCAAACAGCATCTTGCAATGGGTAAGAAGTTCTTGAGAAATTTTTAAGGTTCTTGAGGGACTCCTGGGAAATTGCGGTGCAGAAAAGGTCAGGGGGTTGAACTTCCGATCGGAACACGAGTGAGATCTGATCCCTCAGACTAGACATCGTGCAGGGCCATCGCTCATCCGATGCCGAAGGCGGCAGTTTGGTTCCTGATTGTTCTGACAAACCCTTTTTTGTTAAACACAAGCAGAAAACAGCTGCATCCATAAAAACGCCAGTTAAAGCTTTTACTGTGTTTAAACTCATCAACTCATAGAAGTCAGGGAAATTAAATCCCCCCAAAATAAACATTACCTTCGCAAGCAAGTTTGGATGCCGTGGAGATAGGAAAACCTGTGTGATTTATTTCCACATTAGTAGGTTGTGTTGTGACGCATTGCAAGAGATATTAAAACCATCTGCTGCCCGAGATAACTTTGGAAAAAGCAACAGCGCTACGTACTCACGGATGTCAAACAATCATCCGGGGTGGACCGCGTTGAGACCTTTATCCATATCTCCCCGCAGCCCACTAGCCGGCCCGAAACACGACACAAAAAAAGTTATTCTTCAAAAAGGAAGACATCAGGAGTCACTCTCGGGGAAGTGCTGGTGTCATTTGAATTTATATTGCTCCCTCAGACCCCACTCAAAAACCTTTAGAAGGACTCAAGGGCCCTTATGTAGCGACAGGTCAGTGCCGTGTCAGGCCAGAAAAGGACAATGGTCCTTCTCTGATCCCACTTTTACTTTATTCTTACTCTTGTTTGGCGCGTAGAAAAAGTTAAGTGTCCGATGGGAGCCGTCTTTGCAGGCAGGGCTGGTATTTATCGTTGGGCTTTTTCATTGTAGTATTCCTGGAGGAGCTTACCCCGTAATGCATTTGTTGTTCAAAGGAAGCTCTCCCACTTTTATCATTTAGGTCGTTCGACAAACTCGCGGCGGGAAGTTAAAAGAAAAACGAGACTTCTCAGCGACGGCCGCTCTTGTCAGCAGACTCTTTAGATGCTTATTTGTCGCCTGCCATTTGCGCACGAACACACAGCGAGCTCCAGTCTTGATGCTCGGATTAACTAGTATCAGCTGCTGCGGGGCATAAGTAAAGATTCCTCCGTCTGTTTTGAATGAATTTCTGTTTTACTGCTAATTCACTCAACAGAAAACTTAGCTAATTGCTGAAGAAATTCATTTCAAATTCATAATAACTTTTCTAGAAAGGCCCGTTACACAGAAAATTACACCAAAAAGCAGCTGCAAATTCGCCACCCATCCTTCCATCCATCTATTTTTGTTCAGATTTCATTCTGGTGGGTCAGTCCGACTCTCTGACCCTCCGTTTCTGAAGGATGAATCCTGTTTATTTCTCCGGCCCTCTTGCACCGTCAATCGGGTCTCGGCTTCTTCTTGATCTTGTCGAGGTCAATGGAGGACCCCGGGGATCAGACATCGGCGACACCTGATGTGGCTCTTTGGTTCTCCTCGGAGGCGAAAATTTTGATCTACAACCTCAGCCCTCCCAGAGGTGTTTGGGAGTCTGCCAGGGAAAAAAAATACTGAAGATTCCAAGAAATAAGTCCATTCTTCAGAATGTATCCTTCTTTTCCTTGAATTTTGATTTGAATGTCCTCCGTTTCCGGAAGAAGACGGTTGGTTTTGATGCTGGATAAAGCATAAACCACCCGGATCACCCTTTGAGACCCAGCCATGATCCTTGGCCATTTTTTCCCGGAGTGAGAAAGGAATGCTGAAACCTTGTGTGCTGAAGTAAAACAACAACGATGACCTAAAAGAACCTGCCACCGCAAACAAAAAGCACAGGAAATCAGTCAAATTAAAAGGATGAGATTTATTTACCTCCTATTATATCACCCCAGTCCTTTGATGAACCTTCTCTGAAAGTTTATTTCTACATTTCAAAAGAAAAAGCCATCTTCCTTCTACATCTATCTTTGACCCCAGATGGCGGCTTCGTGCAAGTTCTGTAAAAAAACAAAACCGATTACTGGCCCAACCTGTCCGGACTTCCGGACATGAGCGGTCAGATGTCGAAGCCCATTCTTTGAGAAAATGGTGGCCAATTAAGGGATCTGAGAAAGGAATCGTGAACCGGTCTTCGTGGCGCTCTGGATCAGCCGAAGCTCTTAGACGAACCCATGTACATTGGCGTAATCCAGCCCGACGAAGATAAAAGCCCATACACGCCTTTGTCAGGTCATGTTTTGACATCAAGTTCCTGACCCTCGTCTAAGAGGGTGAGTACTTTGATTTTAATGACCTCGTGATCTTTGATTTTGCACCGAGGAGGGGGAAAAAAAACACCATGTGCCCAATTACTGGGGCCGACACGGCTTGAGGAGCAAATGAAGCCGTCGCCATATTGATTGTTCCATCCAAAGCTCTCACGCTGAGGGACGTTCTGAGCAAAGTCGGAGATGGGAAGCATTCAAGTTCTTACCCAGTTGAAGACACGCATGCAAGAAGGTCAGAACGGGGGGAGAAAAGTGTCTGGGGTGATAAGAGGATCAGCAAGAATGAGAGGAAAGGTGTAGAAGACGGAGGTGAGATTGGTCATGTGAGGTTGCAGAGGTGAACATGTTGAGGTTCTCCTCAGGAGTGATGGGGATGGATAAGATCAGGAATGAGTCCATCAGAGGGACGGCACATGTTAGATGTTCTGGAGATTGAGTCCGACTGAGAAGGTTTGTGATGGCTAAGGTGCAGCCAGGCAGGAGATCCAGTGGAAGACCAGAGAGGAGATGTATAGATGGAAGGAAAGAGGACATGAAGTTAGTTGGTGAGAGAGAAGAAGATGCAGAGGAGAGAGTGAGATGGAGGCAGGTGATTGGCTGAGGCGACCCCTGAAGGGAGCAGCCCATGGGAGACTCCAAAGTCTTAGCTGCAGGCAAACAATCACCTTCAAGTTTACAAAGAAGTGAATCAGTTGACTGTCAGGGTCCTGGAAGTCATTTCATTGCGCCTTATCCATATTTTCACCTTTCACCGCCAGCCTTGCTGATCGATCAGCACTTCGTGAACCATATGATTCGTTCTGTTCAAATTCTCAGCAGGCAGCGTGAGGGCAACCAACATTGGTTGAAGTTGATATTGACGCTGAGATGATTGTTGCGACAACAAAACAAATAAAACAGGCTCCACATTATTTCAGCTGCCCCCAAGGGCAAGAGGGGGGGTCTAACCTGGATGGGTCAGCTGTCAATCATTTCAACACATCCAACCATTCGCTCTCATTCGCACTTACGGCCAATTGGAAGTCTTCACTGAACCTACCCATTGTTTTGGACTGTGGGAAGAAGATGGAGAACCCAGAGAGAACCCAGGCAGGCAGGGGGGAGAACATGGAGAAACCCACCAAAGAGAACCATGTCTGCCAACAGATAAGAGCGTGGAACTTTCTTGCTTCAAGTTGTTTTAACTCCCAGCCGCAGCCTTCAGATCGGTAGCTTCTCCTTCACCTAATCACAATGACGTCCGTCCCCATTTCGGTGTGCGAGGTTCAACCCTCCTTTGCTCTTCATGCTTCTTCTCAGTTCAGTCAAGGTAGTGAAGTAAAATCTCTGTGTAGGTTGTCTTCACCCCTGTATCAGGACATGATGAGAAATGACTCGCCATTAGGCCGCCGCTGCCCGCTCATTTCCAGATTGTCCTCATAGCTCGCGATGAACTTTCCCTTCTTTTTCCAGGAACTATGATTACTCACTCTCCATTTTGCCCTGGGCCCATGTCAATTATTTCAAAATCATAGTTTCAGGAGAGATTTGTATGGATTTATTCATGAGACCAGACTAAACAGGCGGCAAACATCTTTTATCATACATTACCTCACAGACATACAATTCAGGGCAATCATTTCCCACAATTGTTGGCTTTGGAACATAAGGTAAACAGTCCACTGCATTATTCCGGCAAGCACATATGTTCGCACAACACATCGCTCTCATTACCCCCCCTTCATTTTTTTTTTTTGTTTTTTTAAGACAAAAATAAAATAAATCCGGCCAGCCGTACAAGGCGAAATCTCTATTATTTAAAATCAACAAGAGGGCCATGTTTTCGTCTTCTCTGTCTTAACAGTGCTGTGAGAGAAATTTCCTCTCTCTCTTTTTTTAAAGAAAGAAAGATCGTTCTGCTTGTTCAATTTCAGCTCTTGTCTGGTCTGGCACTGATTTTAGCGTGGCAGTAAATCCACGTGTTGTCACAGAGCGCGCTTTGATTCCCTTTTTCCTGAGCTTGGCACACTGCTCTAAAGCGGTAGTCAACGTGGTAGTAGGGTATCCCCTCAGTTTGTTATTTATTTATTTATTTATTTATTTATGTCTAAATACTGGTTGGTGTTAAAACACGTGCTTGCTGTGATTCATCCCAGACAAGCAGGATTTGGCTGGAGGCCCGTCTATATCAGACTGCAAGTTTTTTTTTGTTTCAGGGAATCGATGTCGTGATGAGAGGGAAAGAATCACAACAGAGTCGTCTGCTGACAATCAATCACAATCTGTAAGATTACTTACAGAAGCCCAACATTCCCCCCCGGAGCCAGCACTTGGCAACGGCAGCAAGGAAACACTGCATTTCACCAGGCAGAAACCTTGGACAGACACCCACCACCATGTGGGCAGCCTTCTGCCTTGACCAGCTGGGGTGGATAAAGAAAGACCCAGAGAGAAGGACAAAGTGACAGAGTAATGCCGGGCTTACACCTTACGATTTCCAGTAAAACTGGAAGTCGAAAGGACTCTTAAGGGTCTTAGGGGAGTCTTACTGGAGTCGCAGCGTGCTCGCATCATCTTGGTCATTAAGTGTAAGCCTGTAGTCTTGCAGTCAAATCGCAGTCATAGCTCAGTCTTTGCCTCGCTTCGGGGCTTATGACAATATCGAATGCGTTTGATATTATCGCTAGTCTTTGTTTTACATCACCGTAAAGACTTAATAATCAACCGATGAATGAGCTCCAAGAAAACCAAGGCACCAGCATGGGAAAGCATTGCATGGTGGCCAATCTTTGTGAAGTCTAGTTGGATGTAAGAGCCACAGTCTTTAGTCTCAGACATTACCTAAAACTTTAAAAACTAGTCTTTAGATCTGAGCTGGTGTGAGATGATAGTTTTACATAGGTCTTTTCAGAAGTTTTAAGGTGTAAGCCTAGCATAAGGGTGTGATACAGACAGGGTAGGGCATGAGGGATAGGAAAGACAGGCCCGAATGATCTCATACTACTTATACCAGTAGCGCCAGCAGTGACATGCTAAGCTAAAATTATACAATAATAGATTTGATATTCATAAAAGAAATAACAAAGGTCGAACACCTGGCAAGACCATTGCAGTGGATCAAGCTACACCCCTCTGGGAACCTGCAAAATGGAAGAACCCAGGAACTCGGGTGAAGATTTGAGGTTACTATCATGTATTGATGAAGGCACATGAGTGCAGACAGGATAGGAAGAGTGCTCGAAGAGTTCCAGCCGTGTTCTCAGAATGGTGTCCCAGTTCCAAATCGCTTGTCATCCATATTTTTGAAGGAGCCATGCAGGTAATCAACCAGGGTGGGCGTGATGGAGGCTACAGCAACAGGTCGAAGGAGAGTCACCCTGGATGATTGGACTTTCAGCGATGAAGTTTGCAGACACAGAGTGACCGATCTGTAAAGATCCTTTTAGGCAAGAGAGCAGGAAAAAGCAGAAAACCCTAAAAGTCAACATAAATAGAGGGACAGTGGAGAGAAAGTTGAACCAGAGATTAGATCAACAGCAGGCCAAAGCTCTCCTCTGGGTCCTTGCAGAAATCGCTGCAGGTTCTCCACCACGAAGGATCCGTTGGACATCAGTTCCTCGCAAAACTTGTGAGTGTGGGAGTGGACATGAACTGCCAACATCTGCTCAAACAAGATGTTTGATGTTTTCCAGCCAGCCACGGGTAGCCTCTGGTGCCCTGGCTACCGGGCTCAGGTGATATTTAAATAAATAATCACGGTTCCAAATCGAATGAGCCCCTCCAGGAGCCGGTAACTCCTGATTAAATGAATCCTCTCGCAGCCCCATAGGAAAGGGCTGTGATGGGGGCTCTTGTTATCTGCCATTTTTTTGTCATTTTAAACAACCATGAGCAACCATAAATTGAATCGGCGACATTGATGGGGCACAGATTCCGTCTCTGCGTGAGGAGAGGTTATAATTGCACTTGGAATTTATCCTAAGGGCTGCTGCAGCCGGATTAATTTTCCAAGAAACTTGGGGCGCTGGTGGGGAGAATGGAAGCCGGAAAGGCCATGGAAGGACTTTCATAGCCCTCTAAAAAGACAGGAGTGTGTCATTGCACCGCAAGGGTATGTTTGTCAGCCCCTGGTGCCCCAGCCGCCAATGCCCGCTTTCTGGTGAAAATGATTTTTCATTTTCTTTTTTTTTATTCTCTGCAGAAGTCATGGCAACTCAAAGCACAAACATAGCCTCTCAGAAAACGGCAAAAGAGTAGAGGTACTACTTTTCTACGTCTTGAGACTGTTTTTCCAAAGATTAGAAAAATTATATTCTGTGGTGATATATTATATACGAGCACATGCCAAGACAATGGTTGATTAGCGATGCCAGCACCAAATATAAATTTGAAGAAGCACTGTAACTAAATGTGCTGTGTTTAGCCTAAAGCCAGAGCCATAAATTTAAATAGAACCTTAACTTTATCTATTATATCCCCTTTATTGGATTGTCCTGCTTGGTAAACCTCTAGACACCTTCTAGATACATGGCAGTGGTGCTGCCATGCCAGGCGCTAACCAGGCTATCAGGAGCAACCTGGGGTTCATTGTCAGGCCCAAGGACACCTCGATATGCTGACAGGAGGAGCCATAGATCGAACCACTAACTTTCTGAGGGACGCCCGCTCTTATAACTGAGCGACCGCAGCCTTGCCTCTTGTTAAGCGTCTTTTGCACCACTGGTGCTTAAGAATTCCCATCATTTGCATGGGTCAACACCAGCTCTACGGTCACCGGGCTTCCATTGATTAACCGGCGAATTTAAATTCCTCTCAGGAGGACAGGTTCCCCCTGCCTTTTTAGCCGAGCGACTTCTCGGGGTAATTGACGTCAAGGGTTTGTCTTAAAGTGGAATCATTTGTCCGCTGCTGTGAGCAGCGCAGGAGGGGGAAGTTCAGTTGGGCAGACTAATTAGCATTAGCTGGCGGTGCTGTTGGTCCGGGAGATCCATTCCACTGGCTGTAATGAAGTTGTCAGAAAATTGAAAATCAGCGTATTGAGGAGTTTTATCACTTCCTCTCCTCCACTGTCATTGTTTACACATTTGTCACTGATGGGATGGAGGCGCCAAATTAAACGGCCCGTCTTTGGAAAATCATGACAGTTAGGACATGACAGCATTTTAAAAAGCAGCTCTGTGTCCGCCATGCCCTGCAGTACACATGTTGATGTCGTGGCGCTGATGTTATATGATGTGGCCAGACTCAGAGCCAGATCTTCCTATTCCGCGGCGCAGTGGCACGTTATTGTGGTGACACCACAGTGCCAATTCTTTTGGGAACACAGCGGTATCTCCAGAGGCAGTGGACCATCACAAGCTCGTCGAGGGGAAAATTAACCTCGAAAATAAAACTTGAGGCCAGGAGACGAATGGCCGATCGCCGTCGTTAATCCCATCAGTCACTTCTCGTCTTCGGAAGATTTTTCTTTGGGATTGAGGGTATCTGCTGGAAAGGGGCCTCTTCTGCCCAGTGGTGTTTCTGCGGTTTTGAGGTTTTCACAAAACCGGGATTTCAGAAATGTCACATAGACCGCACTTCCTGGCCTTTTCCGATTGGACCGTCGCGTCCCTCATCCTCCGCTCACAGATCTCAAAAACAAGAGCCGCAATGGCGGTAAGCTGCCACAGGTGGCAAAAAAATTGGGTCTTGAAGGCATTTTCAGAAACGCAAGCCGATTGAGTTCCTGTTTACATTTAGTCCACTGCTAGTCTGTTGGGTTGCATTGACATGTCATGTGACTTTCACTTGTTCTCTTCGTCCTCCTGCAGTTTCGATTGCCCCCCCAGAAGGGACTGGAAGGGAAATACAACAAAAAAGGAAGCTCATCTAAACAGCTTGCTGTGTGAGGTCATTCGGATGAACAGCCGTCAGCAAAAGCCAGGGACACGCGCCTTCTTTTTTTGCTTTTTATCCCTTCAGAGGGTCGGCAAAGTTGACCGAGGGTCGCTGTTTAGCGCCGGGTCCTCGCTGAGTAAGGCCACTCTCCACTAATTAGCTTTACCATATGCAGACTGAGGCTGTTCATTGGCCGCTGACCTCATTGAACGCAGCCAGGCAGTCCGTGGAGGATCGGCTTAGAGGTGGGCGCCGCCCGACAGGTTGGTCCCCTCCTACCTTTGCTGGCGGCAAGGTGGAGAAAGAGAAGTGGTGTGGGGGTGAGGGGGCATCTGGTATGTTATTGTTGACTGAGGACACACAAAAAAATTGACTGCAGGCTGTCGCTCTGTGGATCTGAAGGTAATTGACTCCACCTGGCCGAGATGCTGCCTCTCCCAGTGGATTTAGTTAGAAGTTGTCGCCTGGGTGCAGGATCTGCCTGCTGGCGGTTCTGAAGGCAGCCTGACCCCAACACCCCCCCCATCTTTTATTTTCTTCTTTCCCAGCTGCTTATTTAAAGGCCGCCGGCCCTCGCCTGCTCCTCTGTTGACGCCGACGGGGGTTAAGATAAAAGCGCGAGGCCTTCAGTTGTCCGATAGTGCCTTGACCTCCACGCGGGGGTTTTAATCCCGCCGCGGCTTCCTGAACACGCTTGAGCCAGCTCTCTTTACCTCCAGCTTTGTCGCCTGTCCCAGAGAATAATGATGCAGTCATCAGATTTAAATTGATGACTTGTTGTTTTTTTTCAGTGCCTTTGTGAGTTTGCCTACGACCCAAACTCCAGATCACATGGAGATGGTGTCTCTGAACAGAGTTCTGCATGGTGGTGATTCCAAGGCCAAAGTATATATATATAATTATATTATATATATATAATTATATTATATATATATAATATATATTATATATATTATATATAATAATATATATATATTATATATATATATATATATATATATATATATATATATATATATATATATGTTCATTTATTTATGTAGGTATGGGTATGTGTGTAAAAATGTATGTATACGTGTGGAATGTATGGTGACTTATGTGCATATGCATATGTGTCTGCACTGTCATATGTATGTATTTGTCTTTCCTGTTTTTTTTTTTTTCCCTCTATTGTTGCTGCTGCAACACCCGAATTTCCCCTATGGGGATCAATAAAGTATTATCTTATCTTATCTTATCTTAACAACGTCCAAAACAGATGACATCGGTGATATCTTCACTGAATTAGCAACTTTTTTTTACTAATTTAAAAGCTGCAAAGAATAAGTCATCACAGGTTTGTGAATTGAGTCTGAATTTCTCCACGGCGCTGAAGGCCTTGATGCTTCGCAGCGGCCGACAGCTGGGGACGAGGATCAAATGGATCCCGGCAAGATCAAGTGTTGTCAGACACGGTTGATTTGTCAGAAAAGCCTTTCTCTGTATGATTTATGGAGAGATCCCGCTGGGGCCCTGGAGCTAAGAGCGGATCAGCTCGGGTCGTCTATTGTCCGATTACCAATTCCGTCCTTTTTTTTTTCCCTCCTTGTTCAACAGAAACCAATGAATCTTTTTTTCTCCTTTTCCTTTTTTCTTTTAAACTCATGTCACCCAGAGTTCAACTCAAATAAGTGCCGTTCAAATAAATGTAATTTATGTAATGCAAATTCATAGGATTTATGTCACCTTCCATACAGAGCTGGCCAATCAAGCCTTTTTTTTTTTTTTGTTTAGTTTTTAGTAAGTTTTTACATGTTGATTAAATGAGGATATTTTGATCAATTTTGCTCTCTTTTTTTGTGGCATCACATTTATTTGAGTTTCTGAAATCGGTTGCGTGAGCATCCCACAGCACAATCGTATCAGCAAAAAAAAGCACTAAACAAAATTGTAATATCACTAAAGTCATTGTGGTGACTGGTTTCCTTTTTTTTAAACTGAGATGGGCTGCAACAAGGCACTCCTGAACTTTCCCTTTGCTATTTAACTCTCTGGATTCCTTTCATTTCCGCCCTCCGTCCTTTTTTGTCCACCTGGTGGAACCCAAAGTTCAGGGTGTGAGTGGTCGCTTTAATTCTATTCCTCGCTTTGGTCCGGCGTCACTTGGAAATATTGGACATCATTGTCTGCATACACAGCAACCGAACCCAACATTCCATGAATGTAGTAGTCCCGGCTTGGACTTGCTTAGAACCTTACCGGGATGTGACCGGGCCCCAATGAACCCGTATGCACTGCTGTGCTGATCCAGCGATGGTAGCGTCAGGCTGGGAAAAGACCGGGTCGGGGTCAGGAGGAGAAGCGGCGCGGCGCGTCTTGCAGCCGTTGCCGTCGATACGAACAACCCTTCAAACGCCAACCCCCGCCCCCCAACATCTTTGTCATTCCGTGAAGGGGAGCCTCGCCTCGCGTCGCTCGGAGGCCCAGTGGGCTTATGGGAAGAAAGTGGAGTATTTTCTCTTTGTTTCTGCTGGATCGGAGGTTGCACAGCCAAATTACTGTGCTGGCAGCACCCCCCCGCCCTCCTCTGCCGCCGCCCCCCTTCAGCTGTTTGAAGCCGCCCGATGATCAACGCGCCGCCTCGCTCTCTCAGGGGACCGACAGCGAGCCTTTTAGCTTTACACTCTTGTGGGTTTTATTTGCCATGAAAGCCCGGCTCCTTCTTTAGGTATGCCCTGGCTTCTTCTTCCACCACCTCGCCCCGCTCCCTCCCTCCACCCACCGGCGCCGCCTCGCGCACCCCCACCTCTCACGGACGTCAGCGCCCGCCTTGTTTGATGGCTCGGAAAGCTTTAAACGCAGTCCGAAGAGGACCCTTCAACGCCGACGGCTCTTTGTTGCGAGTGACAGGTTTACTCCCTAAGAACGTGCGGCTGCGAGGTGCTCCCTCCTTGCTTGTCACATGAAAGTTCGACCTTGGCGTTACGTCTCTGCCGACCCCCCCGACTTCCCCTGCAGGTTAATTTGACAGACTTTGTGAGTGTGCGTCAGGCGGCGATTGATGATGGTTAAAAAGAGTCTTTTATCAGCGGCTGGTAATGGGTGTCTGATGCACGTGGAGAATCAGAACACCCAGCCTGTCTTCTCCCAGGAGACGATGACCGACACAGGCCCGGCCAGCTGAGGATGGGTTGTGTGTGTGTGTGTGTGTGTGTGTGTGTGTGTGTGTGTGTGTGTGTGTGTGTGTGTGTGTGTGTGTGTGTGTGTTAATCTCAACACTTCGTCACTTTGTGCCGGGCATCTGCGTGGAATTTAAACACACTCTTGCGCCGTTCGCTTTGGTCCGATCCCGGCTGACCATCGCTGTTTACACCGGTATGGGGGGGTCACGGTATTTTAAGCCCCGCCTCTAACCCCGCCTCTCCGTCCATCTCCCCCAGGCGCCCTGGCCATCCTGGTTCCGGAGCTGGACCTGGTGATCTCGCTGGTGGGCTCGGTGAGCAGCAGCTTCCTGGCGCTGATCTTCCCGCCCGTCCTGCAGCTGCTGGCGTTCCACACCGAGGGCCTGTCTCCGCTGGTCGTCGCCAAGAACACCATCATCAGCCTGGTGGGGCTGGTCGGCTTCCTGACCGGGACCTACATCGCCGTGGTGGAGATCATCGCCCGCAGCGCCGCCAAACACCAGGAGACCTTCTCCTCCTACCCGGTGCAGTGAAGACGCCGTGGATGGGCGGAACAACCGGACCAGGCCAACCAATCAACTGGGAAGGGGATTTTAATTCTTTTTTTTTTTTAACGTTTTACCCGGCTGCCGTCTTTAGAAGGAGTCGACAGCGGCGTCACGCGGATCCGCCGCCTTTTGGTCCCCGCGAGGGAGCACGCCTCCGCGCTGTCGTCTTGGAAACGGGGGGGGGGGCGGGGGGTGGGGCGTCACTTAAAAAAAAAATAAAAACCCAAACCCCCCCCCCCCCCCCCACCCCCCCCCCCCCCCGCTACTCTCTTTTACACCCCCCACCCCCCC
>CAAKHD010012398.1:0-10325 GCA_901007705.1 Fistularia tabacaria
ATCTTCTTGTACTCCTAGCTGTTCTCTTCAGTCCCCTCAGTGTCCTATCTATACAAGATGTGGTCTACCTGCGTGCTCCTACCTCCGCTCTTATAGGTTACCCTGTGTTCCTGTCTTTTCTGGAAAAAAGTATTCACAACAGCCATTTCCATCTAATCTACCAAAATCTACCACAATTTGTCCCTCTACATTCCCATCTTGGATACGAAGCCTGCCCATCACTTCTTCATCACCTCGATTGCCTGCACCAACATGTCCATTGAAGTCTGCCCCAATGACCACTCTCTCATTTCTGGGGATATTCTGCATCAATTCATGTAACTCATTCCAGAAGTTCTCCTTCTCCTCTAACTCACATCCCACCTGTGGGGCATAGCCACTAACAACATTGAGCATCACACCTTCAATTTCTAGTTTCAGGCTCATAAGTCTATCTGACATTCTTTTCACCTCCAGAACATTCCTAACAAACTCCTCTTTCAAGAAACTCCTACTCCATTTCTCTTCCTGTCAGTACCATGATAGTACAACTTAAAACCTGCTCCCAGGCCTCTAGCCTTACTACCTTTCCACCTGGTCTCCTGGACACACAGTATATCCACCTTCCTTCTCTGCATCATGTCAACCAACTCTCTACTTTTTCCTGTCATCGTCCCAACAAGTCCCTAATCTCAGTTCCAGACTCTTGCCTTTCCTCTTCTCTCTCTGCTTCCGAACACGCCTTCCTCCTCTCCTTCTTCGACCCACAGAAGTCCAATTTCCATTGGTACCCTGTAGTTTATCTGCACCAATGGCGGTCGTTGTTAACCTGGGCCTCCCCCGATCCGGTATGAAATTTTTAGGTTTGATTCGCATATTTGGTTTTGGCAAAAGTTTTACGCCGGATGCCCTTCCTGACGCAACCCTCTGCATTTATCCGGGCTTGGGACTGGCTCAGTGAGACACTGGCCTGTGCCCCCCCGAGTCTGGCTCCAGGAGACACTGGCCTGTGTTCCCCGAGTCCGGCTCCAGGAGACACCGGCCTGTGCCGCCCTGAGGCTGCATTCTGCACCAATTTGATCAACCAGTTTAAATTCATTGGGGACTCTACGTGGTATCCCTATAGCATCTAGGTACACCGGAGACCCCTTGCTTCAGGCAAATGATTTTCTTCTTTTTGTCGTCACATGTCACCTCCCCTTTTACTCCTATCATAGTTATCTTTACACCCAAGCAGAAAAAGTCACATTTTCCGCTCCATCCTGCTGCCGGGAGATTACTCCGTAGCCGATCCTGGCCACATAACCAGTGTAGGTCAGCTCTAGTCCAGGACATTTTGGTGGACTTGGAGGTAATATCAATTGTCTTAGCGCTTATTTTCCCGAATCGCTGGTGAAACAGGTGTAGTTTGAGCAAGTAAATGTAAAGGGTGGAGGTCGTGTGGTAGTAGGCTCTCAAATAAAAATATTTGCCAGCACTGTACAGCAATGTACAGCAATATTTGCCAGTGCTGTAGAGCTGGCAGGGGACTGTTCCCCGAATAGTTTCATCATGCAGTCATAACCCTATTTATCTGTATCGGGGTATAATGGGGCATGTTCAGTATATAAAAGGTGGCCGCTAGCCAATTTAGCCACAGGTTTTCTCCCCCATATCCAATTGCTATCCTGATGACATCTGTGCTGCTTAACTTTTTATAGTATAGTTTATGGATTGAATCAATTATGGGGTCTCAGATAACAGTTTGTCCGTTGGTGTATAGGTGTTGGTGTCATTTGGGGTTTGGGGATTGACCACTTGAATCGTGATGAGACTCTTAGGGTCTGTACTGGTAATGTCTACTCCCATCATTAGATAGAACGAATTATCAGACTTTTTGTGGTTTCCGATTGTGGTTTCCACAAGTTTCACACAAATATACACAATATTTGAATATATCTATCATTCTGGGATGCCACCATACTACTTCTATTTGTGCCTTCCCCCTTTGGACCGAACAGTGCCCTAGGTAGTGTGCCTCTTGACATATTACCGCCAACAGCTCCGCCGGAGCCACCAGCTGCCCGCCATGGCTTCTCCACAGTCCCTTGCCATATTTGCTTGCTCCCCCATCTAACCATGCTTGTTTTTCGGCTGGTGCCGTGGATTCTTGTAAGTCTTTCACGTCTTGTAAGGTCAGTCGCGTTCATCGCTTGTTGTCTTCCTGATTCATTTGCTTTTGCGCATGTATGTATCCACCTGCTTTCTTAGCTGTGAAGTCTACAGGGTGATTACCTTTAACTACTTCATTGTTACCTGTTGACTATTACGGTGTTTCCTTTTGTAACGTGAGATTTTTGTTTTCGCCTTTGCCACTGCTGCTACATATATGGTGCATGTAGGATGTAGGATGGCCCTTCTCAGTGTTATCGAGTTTTAAGCTGTGGTAGAGTAACACATTTAGTTTTCCCTCTACCCCCTTCTGAAAAAGCATGGCGTTGAGAGAGATGTTGTTCAACTGAAGAAGGCTCCTATCAGGCTTTTCTGGCCTGTGGTGCTCTGGAGGCAGTTGACAGGTACCTGAAGGCCAAGAGGCACAAAGCCACTCGGGTTTGGGAGGATTCAGGGAGGCCACTGACGACAATGACTCCCGGAGGCATTCGAGGACATTCTGGTCCACCATTTGGCAGCTCGCAAGGCAGACAACAGTACAATGTAGTGTGAACAGTGGGAATGTGAATCGGTGGAAGGGATACTTTTAAGACCTTCTTGATCCGGGCGACACATCTTTCAATGAGGAAACAGAGTCGGGGGACTTTGGGGTGGCCCCACCTATTTCTGGGGCTGAAATTGCCAAAGTATTCAAAAAGCTCTTTGGTGGTGGGGCCCAGGGGTTGGATGAGTTCTGCCCTGTGTTTCTCAATGCTCTGGATGTTGTGGTGTTGTCCTGGATTTCATGCCTCTGCAACATTGCGTGGATAGCAGAGGCAGTGCTGCTAGATTGGAAAACCGGAGTGGCGATCCCCCTCTTTAAAAAAGGGAATTGGAGGGTGGGCTTCAAATACAGGGGGATCACACTTCTCAGCCTCCCTGCTAAGGTCCACTTGGTCTTGTTGGAGAGGAGGGTCTTGTTGAATCTTGGATTCAGGAGGAGCAGTGTTTTTCATCCTGGCTTGGGAACAGTGGACCAGCTCTATACCCACAGTAGGGTCCTTGAGGGCACATGGGAGTTTGCCCAACCAGTCTACATGGGATTTGTGGACCTCGAGAAGGCATTCGACTTAGTTCAGAGGGGAGGATCCTGTGGGGGTGCTCCAAGAATATGGGGACGGAATCCCCTCATATGGGCTGTTTGGTCCCAGTGTGACCAGTGTTGGAACTTGGTCCACATGACAGGTTGTAAGTCAGATATGTTTCCAATGAGAGTTGGACTCCACCAGGGCTGGCCTTTGTCAGTGATTCTCTTCATAACCCTTATGGATGGACAGAATTTCCTAGGTGCAGCCAGGGTGTTGAGGGGATCAGGTCTGGTGGCCGCAGGATTGGTTCTCTGCTTTTGGCAGATAATATGGACCTGTTGGCTTCATCAGTCTGTGATCTCCAGCTCTCCCTACAGGTTTTGCAGCCTAAAGTGAAGTGGACAGTCTAAGGATCAGCCCCTCCAAAACCGGGACCATGGTTGTCAGCCAGAAACAGGTGGATATTCCCCTCCGGGTCCAGGATGAGGTCTTACCCCAAGTGGAGGAGTTCGAGTATCTCGGCGTCTTGTTCATGAACAAGGGAAGGATGGAGTGTTATGTTGACAGGCTGTTCAGAGCATCATCAGAAGTGTTTTGAACTCTACACTGGTCTGTCGTGGTAAAGAAGGAGCTGAGCCAAATGCTGAAGCTCTCAATTTACCGGTTGAGCTACGTTTTCTACCCCCACCTATGGTCAGGAGCTGTGGGTAGTGACCAAAAGAATGAGATCATGGATGCAAGTGGCTGAAATGCACTTTCTCCACATGGTGTCAGGACTCTCCCTAAGCTATAGGTTGAGGAGTTTGGCCATCCAGGAGAGGCTCAGAGTAGAGTTGCTCCTCCTCCACATTGAGAGGAGTCAGACGACGTGGCTTGGGCATCTGGTAAGGATGCGTCCTAGATGCCTCCCTGGTGAGGTGTCTTTGGGGCATGTCCAACTGGGAGAAGGCTCTAAGGTCGACCCAGAAAATGCTGGAGGAACTATGTCTCCAGGCTGGCCTGGGAGGAGCTGGACCAAGTGGCTGGAAAGAGGGAACTCAGGGCCTCTCTGCTTTGGCTGCTGCATCCTTGACCCGACTCTGCATAAGCAGTTGAAGATGGATGGAAGGTGTCTGTTAAAAATCCTTCTGAGGTTTTTTGAAACATCAGCAATGTAGGGGATGACCTTTGTTCTTGTCCTCTACCTGGTCTGTGTTCTTCCTTCTGGCGGCCTCTATTTTGAGAAAGGCCCAATTAGGGTAGCCACAAGATTTCCTAACATGTTTGACCTCAGCTTCTCTACCTTCACTAGCCTTCAAAAAACACCAAATAACAGTACACTTCAAACCCCTCAATACCCTAATGACAAAGACAGGTGCACCTCAAGGAAAGAAGACCCAGGCATAAGATCAAGAATGTGGTGTATGCTGTCATGTGTAATGAGGATTGTGATGACCTCTTTATTGGAGTGACAAAACAACCTCTGGGTAAAAGACCAACACAGGAGAGCCGCCACCTCAGGACAGAACTTGGCGGTTCACCTACACCTGAAGGATAAGAGCCACTCATTTGAAGATAGCAATGTCCGCATTCTAGCCAGAGACGACGGATGGTTTAAGAGAGCAATCAAAGAAGCCATCATTGTCAAAACAGAAAAAATGTAAGAAGAGGCCTTAGACATAACTTTTTTTCACTATTTATGCTGTGCTGGGATCCATCCCAAGACACATCAACACACTCCCACCAGGTCCATCTGCACCCTCCATACCAAGCGAAACCAGGCCCCGTAGACTGTTGCCTGAACCTCAACCAGAGTGATTTTAGTTTTCTTACAATTACCTATTCAAATTAAAGTACCCAGAATGCATGGCTTTGTTCCCCCTAAGGACACCCACATCAAGATGATCCCATCAACATATATTCTGCGAAACAACTCACTTGTTAACACATCAAGCCATCTCAATTCTGACCAACCCCAAGCCTCACCAGTTATATATTTAAATCTCCATTAGAACTGAAAAAGCCATTCAGATGAGAGGCAAAATATCTTCAAGAGCAGAAATCAAGTCCAATTCCCACAAAAATATTTGACAGTAATTAAGCTGGATGACTGAGAACCTCCATCGATATACAGGAAAATAATTTCAAGAAAAGAGCGGGAACCCTGAGAGGGTAGGACAGAAAATGTTCTGTTGTTTTTTTAAGGTTAGGTGACAATTGTGTGAAGAGTTTCCAAGGACACATTGGCTGTCATCATAATTAGATGTTGTCTCCTTAGGGTGTGTTTGCTGTCCAGAGGGCCCATCCTAAGAACCACAACCGAACCTGGACGGGGATTGGCCTGGCACACGTCCCAGAAGGAGCCTTCCTGGAGTTCTCTGTGAACAACATCCCACGTTCCTTGGACTACAATGTTCTGATCCGCTATGAAGCTCAGGTAGGATGTTTTTAGCAAGCTATTACTGAACTGATTGACTGTCAGTCTGATTCAATAAGTTTGTGAAACGTCATCAAGGTTCCAAGTGTATGGGAAGAGGTTCTGATGACAGTGATGAGGCCTGCTCAAATTGGAGCAGAGAGCCACTGCATCAATACAGTGCCAGAAGAAGACCGTCAGGCAACATCTCTTCACCCAGGCTCAAGGTAACCTTCCAAGAGTCAGATCAGTGATAGGAGGTTTGATTTAATTTCCATTGTCTGCTGAGGACCCTTTTGGGGATTCTGCTCTGATAATCTCTGTTATACCAAAATTTACATTGTTTTTTCTTGAACCTTAAACCCTGTCTGAAGTTGTCCTTGTCCTGGTGCCTGCCATATTCTGGATGAATCAAGGTGTTAAGTTTCTGAACAAAAAGGTCAGATGTTCGTTTTATTTTCTGAACCAAAACCACCATGTTTTTTCCCTGTATATCCTCAGATATGTGGTTTTTCCCAGATCAGTGTGCTTTGAATCTGGTCTGAATTACACTCTCCGTCTCAGTCTACTGCTGTATTCTGCACTCAACAACTTCAAGTCTCCGTCCATACTCATTGACTCGGTGAGAAAAGCTATGTTGATCTTAAACTCCACAAAGCATCTGTATCTCGGCTTAATGGTTTTCCTTTGTCAGATTGTGTTGATGCCATACTGTAGGAGCCTGGATATATTTTCTGCCTTGGAGGGAGGCAATTCTTTTGGGAGCAGTGGCTGGAACAGGTTCCAACATTATCGTTGTTTAGAGAACAGCCAAAGTGCTGTCAAGACACAGATGACCGATATCTGCCAGAAGTTCATCTTCAGCATCTCTGCTGTCTTACACCAGGGAGCAAAAGGTATTCTAACCTGCTTATAAAACTCCTTTATTGCTAAAATTAATCCATACAGTCTTGAATAATTGAGAAAAAAAACATCTGCTGGAAGATCACATTCTGTACACTTGCCATTTTCAGTATGTCGGAAAATATTAACTCTGTTCTATTAAACACATTTGACATGGATTTAATAATAAAAATGCGCTCTTCCTCATTCACTAGATATATTTGCTGCCTCTGACATATTTCATGATCTAAATCTCTTGTTTTTGTGGTATCAGAAGAGTAAGTTAGCTTATTTGTTCATCTCAAAAAATCTGACTGTTTGTATGAAATTCCTCATCTTCTTTCTGTCCCGTATTCTATCTAATTTCTTTATCTTCCATCTTCCAGGACGCATCTAGTTTTCTCTTCTTCACATTCCTTTAATATCAGTCACTTATACATCTCTCAGTAGCTCAATGTAAGTTTACTGATTTTGTTTTATTTCATTACACAGAATGCCAGTGTGACCCACAGGGTTCCTTAAGCTCTTTGTGTAACCCCAGTGGTGGCCACTGTAAGTGTAAACCCAATGTGGTTGGAAGAAACTGTGACAAATGTTCTCCAATGACGTTCCAGTTTGGACCCAATGGCTGCAGAGGTTTTATCTATTGATCCATCAATACATATCATTTTCTCCAAACAAATCCCAACCTTGGTAATACAGTCCATGGTTGAACTCCTCTGAGGACATTTTTATGTTTTTTATTTCTGTCTGTTTTTTCACTTTTGCAGTGTGTAAGTGTGACCCGCAGGGGTCAAAGGGTCCATTCTGCAGTCAGTTAACCGGTCATTGTGCCTGTCTTCCTGGGGTGTATGGTCTTCAGTGCAATCGCTGTCTCCCTGGTCACTGGGCCTTTCCCACTTGCACACCTTGTGCTTGCAATGGACATGCTGAAAATTGTGATTCTCAGACAGGACGTTGTCTCAACTGCAGTGACCACACCACTGGGTTCACTTGTAATAGGTATCTTAGTTAGAATAATTACTCTACACAGGACTGACATACAGAGAGGATTAGCTTCAGGGAAATAGGTTCAGAATGGGTGGGACTATATCGAGAGGAAAATCCCAAATCCCAAGGTTTAGATCAAATAGAGGGCCTGGCATCTTAAGGGACAAGATCCGACATTACAAGCTCGAGGGATTAAAGTTTGAGGAAAGGGCAATAGGTTAAAAGTCGAAAAGGCAGTCAGAAGAGGAGTGTGAGGTAGGAGTGCCAGAAATCAAGGGATTAGAAAACAAGGAATTTAGATTTGGTGTGAGAGGGATCTCCAAGAGGACTAGAGCCTGTTATCTAGAGGGAGATGGATTTAATTAAATGGAAGTGCTTCATGTTTATATAGTACTTATAAAGTTGAAATTGCAGTTTGTCTGAGGGTACTTTCATAATGAAATGATCTTGACCAAATTTACATAGGTGCTCAATATTATATCTAGGCATTGAACAATTAGCATGCTGGATCATGTCACTTTTTCATGGTGTGACCCTGAGCAAAACCAACAAGGGAAGTCTCTCATTAGTTCCTCCCATACCTGTCATTAGGTGTCTGGATGGTTACTATGGCAACCCATTGCTGGGGTCAGGAGACCACTGTCGTCCCTGTATGTGTCCTGATGTTCCTGGCAGCATGCAACAGTTTGCAGTTACTTGTTACCGTGACAAAGAGTCTCTGGAGGTCATCTGTGTCTGCAAAAATGGATATAGAGGTAAAATTGTAAAATAATCTGTCATCTTCTTTGTCTGCATATCTGACTCCATGGTCGCAGATTAGCTGCTGTCCTCTCAAACAAACACTAAAACAAACACTCATTGCATCAATCTTCTTCTTTTCCCTTCAGGGGTCGCCATAGCAAATCAACCTTCTCCATCTAAACCTATTCTCTGTATCCTCATCTCTCACGCCAACTATCTTCATATCCTCTCTCACTACGTCCATAAATCTTCTTTTCAGTCTTCCTCTAGACCTCCTGCCTGGCAGCTCCAATGCCAGCAGCATCCGTCTACCAATACAGTCCCTATGCCTCCTCTGTTGGGGTTGGCGTGGCGCGACGCGACGCAGGAGGTAGTGCAATAGTCTTTGGAACCAGACCTACCTGGTTCGATTCCCTGCTCCTCCTGGTGTGTTGAAGTGTTGTTGAGCAAGACACTAAACCAGTAGACGATATGCCACTTACTCATGGCTTGTCCATGATGGGTTAAGTGCGGAGAACGAATTTCCCCACGAGGGATTAATAAAGTATACATTGTTACATGATCGAACCATCTCAGTCTGGCTTCTCTGACCTTCTCTCCAAAACATCTAACCCTAACACAAACCCCGAACCCTAACCCTAATGTGCCGTCCCCCTGATGGACTCATTCCTGATGTCATACATCCTCGTCACTCCCAAAGAGAACCTCAACTTCTTCATCTCTGCTGCCTCCTGTCTTTTCTTCAGTGCCACTGTCTCCAAACCATACAGCATCGCTGGTCTCACCACTGTTTTGTAAACCTTTCCTTTCATTCTAGATGAAATTCTTCTATCACAAAGAACCCCTAAAACTTTTCTCCACCCATTCCAACCTGCTTGAACCCATTTCTTTGCCTCTTTTACACACTTTCCGCCTCTCTTGACAGTTGACCCTAAGTACCTGAAGTCCTCCAACTTCTTGATCTCCACTCCCTGTTGCCTCACTGTTCCACCCGGGTTTCTCTCATTTACACACATATATTCTGTCTTGCTGCGACTAACCTTCATTCCTCTCCTTTCCAGAGCATACCTCCCCCTCTCAAGATTTTCCTCAACCTGTTCCCTGCTCCCACTACAGATAACAATTTCATCTGCAAACATCATGGTCCATGGAGATTCCTGTCTAAGCTCATCCGTTAGCCTGTCCATCACCACTGTAAACAGAAAGGGGCTCAGAGCTGATCTCCCTTGAAGTTCCACCTCCACCTTGAACTTCTCTATTTCACCTACAGCACACCTCACCACTGTCTCACAGCCAGCATACATTTTCAATGCCCTCCTCACTTCACTTATACGAATCTCTGCTACTTTGTGGTCTACAATAGTCAGCTCTTCTACCCTTCCCTCTCTTTCATTTTCCTCATTGATCAGCTCTTCAAAGTACTCTTTCCATCTTCCCATCACTCTTCTAGCATCTGTCAATACATTTCCCACTCTATCCTTAATCACCCGGACCTGCTGTACATCCTTTCCATCTCTATCTCTCTGTTTTGCCAACCTGTATAAATCATTCTACCCCTCCTTACTGTCCAACCGAGCATACAAGTCATTGTATGCCCTTTGTTTAGCCTTTGCTACCTCTATCATTAGTTCACACAGCATCTTCTTGTACTCCTAGCTGTTCTCTTCAGTCCCCTCAGTGTCCTATCTATACAAGATGTGGTCTACCTGCGTGCTCCTACCTCCGCTCTTATAGGTTACCCTGTGTTCCTGTCTTTTCTGGAAAAAAGTATTCACAACAGCCATTTCCATCTAATCTACCAAAATCTACCACAATTTGTCCCTCTACATTCCTATCTTGGATACGAAGCCTGCCCATCACTTCTTCATCACCTCGATTGCCTGCACCAACATGTCCATTGAAGTCTGCCCCAATGACCACTCTCTCATTTCTGGAGATATTCTGCATCAATTCATGTAACTCATTCCAGAAGTTCTCCTTCTCCTCTAACTCACATCCCACCTGTGGGGCATAGCCACTAACAACATTGAGCATCACACCTTCAATTTCTAGTTTCAGGCTCATAAGTCTATCTGACATTCTTTTCACCTCCAGAACATTCCTAACAAACTCCTCTTTCA
>CAAKHD010012399.1:0-12006 GCA_901007705.1 Fistularia tabacaria
ACACACACACACACACACACACACACACACACACACACACACACACACACACACACACAGACACACAGACACACACACACACACATATAAACAGGCAGACATACACACACACATAGACAGGCAGACACACAGACACATAGACAGGCAGACACACACACACAAATAGACAGGCAGGCACACAGACACAGACAGGCAGACAAACGCAGACACACACACACATTCACATAGACAGGCAGACACACACGCACTCAGAGACAGGCAGACACACACACACATTCACATAGACAGGCAGACACACAAACACATTCACATAGACAGGCAGACACACACGCACTCAGAGACAGGCAGACACACATTCACATAGACAGGCAGACACACGCGCACTCATAGAGACAGGCAGACACACACACATTCACATAGATAGGCAGACACACACGCACTCAGAGATAGGCAGACACACACACACATTCACATAGACAGGCAGACACACACGCACTCAGAGACAGGCAGACACACATTCACATAGACAGGCAGACACACGCGCACTCATAGAGACAGGCAGACACACACACACATTCACATAGACAGGCAGACACACACGCACTCATAGAGACAGGCAGACACACACACACATTCACATAGACAGGCAGACACACACAGATGGATAGATACAGTATATAGATAGAGACAGATATAGATCTGATCAGATCAATACATAGATAGATGGATCGATAGCTGGATGGACAGATGGATATATAGACAGACAGACAGGTTGGTGATGGAGGACAGACAGCCGTTGCTAGGCAACCCCGCTCTGCTCAGAGACACACCCACTCCCTCACCGTAAATACCGAACAATAACCCGCTCCGGCCTCCGCCACGCCGTTGTTATGGATACGGTCGGCCGGCCGATACATCCCGTAACCGCGGAAGGTGCGGCCGCCGAAGGACGCGTCTTACCATTTCATCTGTTTGGCCCCCATGCTGGAGTCCCCGGGTCTAACCCGCCGCCGGGCCGCGGGTGGAGCCCTGCTCCCCGGTCACGACCATCGCCGAGCCCCGCCGGAGCCCCCCGGAGCTCCGGAGCCCCTCCGCCGGCCGCGGGGCCTCTCCGCCCGCAGCGCTCACAGCGTCGCCTCCCGCCGCATGGCCGGCGAACCCCGCGCAGATCCCGCACGCAAAACCCCGGAACCGAGCGCCGATCGGTGCCAGGGCTGGATCCGAGCTGGAAGGGAGGGAGGGGGGAGAAGAGGAGAGGAGAGGAGGGAAGAAGGGAGGGAGGAGAGGAGGGAGGGAAGGAGGGAGGAGGAGGGGGGCGGCGGCTGCAGACCGCCCGCCTCGTCTCGGAGCTCAAACGGCTCCCATTTTGGATTCCAGTGTTTCTGCACCTCCTTCTGCTCACAATCCCTCCTCCGCTTCACTCCTTCTTCTCTTCTGCTCCGGATCACTCCTTCCTCCCTCCTGGAGTGGCAGACATGGCCGTGTCTGGCTGTGCTGACTCTCCCCTCCCCCTCCTCCTTCTCCAAGCAGGGAGAAGGAGGTCTTTCTAAGCCTGGAAGAGGAATCCTTTTGTGCACGCACACACACACACACACACACAAACACACACACACACACACACACACACATCAGCTGTGCAGGCAGGTGCGTGTTTAAACACACACAACAACAACATGCAGAGAGCTGAGAAGGTTCATGATGGACTCATTAAGTGTAAAAACACAGAAATACAGCAACACGGTGCAGTGTTTGGCAGCGCACGCCTGAGAACGTCTGGAGGTCCTCGATCAGAACCAAGGCCAGGACCCGTGCGGCTGTCTGGGCCCGAATGCTCAGAGGGACCTCGGCATCTCCAACCCAACCTGCCCGAGAAGGATCTGCCACATGATCTGGCCTAAGAAGATGGCAGACGAGGCGGTGAAGAAGAAGACCACTGACAATCTGTCCTGTTTTCATCCTCGCTAGCTTTGAAAGGATTCAGGGGTTCTATCTGAGAAACACGGGTGACACCAGAAGGTCCCTGGTTGGATTCCCACAGGAGGCCTTCCTGCGTGGAGTCTCCATGTTCTCCCCGTGTCTGCATGGGGTTCCTCCAGGTTCCAGTCCAAACACCTGCAGGAGGTTCATTAGCGACCCTAAATTGTCCAGACGTGTGAATGAGAGGGTGAACCGCTGCAGGTCTCCGAATGAATGAATGAGTGAATGTTCATCTGCAGCGATCCACATGTCCACTCCTACAATGCAGAGGACTGAAGAACCTGCTTAACCCAGAAGAAGTTTTCCGCTGGTCTCCTTTCCCTCCGAAGGTCAGCTAAATTGTTCTTGTCACTGCCAGACAAAACATTCCAGAGACCTTCAAAAAAAGCACCCCGGCTCATTTCCGATGCAGATTAGCGGATGAATAAAAGAAGTTGTTTGATGAGCACAAATTAAAATATGCACAGATACTCTGTGCTTGGAGCCAGAGGCGGAGTGGAGATTCGGTAACTTCTTCAAGGTCACACTGGGGTTGTTGAGGATGTTGAATTTCGGAGACGTCACCGCGCCGCTGCAGCCGCGGGGAACAGAGGAGCACGTTCCAGAGCGAGCGTTCAATCCGTGCGGGGACTTCGCAATTCAAAGTGACGGGAAAGTCACGCCACCACTGGGGAGCCGGGAGGTGAGAAGAAAGGAGAGCGGCGTTCGACTCGACTTGAAACGAAGTCACACACCAAAATAGAACAGACTCGTGCACAATATGAGACCGACTCTTGGCTCCGGCGACCTTTCAAGCAGATATTCATGAGACGCCGCGTTCTCAACCTTTGTGGAAAGCAATGGTGGCAGCGTCTCCGGCTGCCGAGGTGGCTCGCAAATATTTGGGAAGGAGAGCAGATTTCTGAGCCTCATTTTATTCTGCAGGAACATCAGGCATTCACAAATGTTCCTGCAGACGTACCAGAGATTCTAGTTGTCATCTGCAGCCTGACCGCTGATGAACCGCTGTTTCACACATAGAGAAAAGAAAACCCTCTCCTTCACACATCTGGACAATGTAGATGAAGCTCCTGCATGTGTTTGGACTGTGGGAGGAACCCCGAGGAACCCTGAGGAGCCCCACTCAGACACGGGGAGAACATGGAGACTCCACACAGAGAGGCCCCCTGTGAGAATCCAGCCGGGGACCTTCTGGCTGTGAAGCAGAAGCTAACCGTGCAGCCCTGCCATATGCTGGCCATGTAGCAAAACACACCTGTGTTTGGTAACAGCTGTGACTAAATACACATTTTACTCTGAATACGCACACACACACTCACACACACACACTCACATATGTGTGTCGCCTTGCTAGAAGAACATCTCCACAGGTTTATTCTCTGCTTATTGGAGAAGAGGCTGTTGAAAGGAAAGGTGGACGAGACAGCGGTGAGAGCAGAGATGCTGTATGGTTTAGAGACAGTGACATTGAAGAAAAGAGCTGGAGGAGGCAGAGATGAAGATGTTGAGGTTCTCTTTGGATGGAGAGGATCAGGAATGAGTCCATCAGAGGTAGATGTTATGAGAGAAGGTCAGAGATGGTTGGGTCATGGACAGAGGAGGGAGAGTGAATATATTGGTAGATGGATGCTGGAACTGGAGGTCTAGAGGAAGACCAGTCAGAAGATGTATGGAGGTAGTGAGAGAGGATATGAAGTTAGTTGGTGTGAGGTGTATCCAGAGAATACGGTGAGATGGAGAAGGTGGATTTGCTGTTGTGACCCCTGAAGGGAAAATAAGAAGATTGGAGAAGAGGTTTTGAAATGGTTTACACCCAAACTGAGAAGTATGTTGCAACACTCCATGTTGATAAAAGTCATCCAGAGTTCGCAGCAGTTCCACCCAAAGCTGCACCGCGAGCAGATCTTCAAGCTACTTCCTTTTTAAGGCTTGCTTCAGAGCGCACGTGTATGATACACGCTGATCCGCTGCAAGAAAACAATCTCAAATTCAAAGGTTACACTGCACTTCAATCAGCGAGAAACTAATTTGGATCAATTACAACTGATCCCTGTCAGAAACAGCTGACAGTGATTTGCGTTGCCGTTATCTAACTAGTTGATTTGCTTAACCTCCCGTCGTTGCTCACTTGCACCGCAGGTCTGGTGCTGTCGGTGTGTCAGTGAAGATGTTGAGAGTGGTGAAGAATATGGTTTCATTTGTGCAGCAGATTAAGGAGCACGGGAATCTGTATCAGCCGAGCTGAGACGCAGCTGCCTGCTAGCGCTGTCTGGGATTCTGGAGAATGGAGCGGCGATGTTGTCATATCTGCTAATTAATAATTTAGGACTGCTGCTTATGCTATGAATACATCTGCGACTTTCACATGAGACTCGGAGCACCTTGGAACTGACACTTTCATCTGTGCAATGCATATGGCGATTTCAGAAAAACCAAAAGCAACAATGCACAACTAAACAAGACCAAATGGTAGCTGTATGTTTTTATTATATTTTTTTTTTACCTCCTTTCAATCTCAAGTCCTGCCCCTTAAAATAAAAATACTGTGAAACCGCATGCACCATCTCCCTTGACTATTCCAAAATGAAATAGTCGGAGGATTTATTTATTCACTTGTCTACAGATTCTGTTCAGATTCTTGTCTACAGATCTTTGCTTCAGCACTAAAGCAAACTACAGCGGCAGTGAACATATGATCACTGGGGACAACATTATTGCCACTTCTTATCGAATACAGAAATGTAGAAATAGTTCAAATGTCTTTGGTTTAGCTCTGCTGTGAATTATATTATCAATTACATTGAAATGAGAGGCGCAGATCCTAAAAAATGTCGTAAAAGTGTCTTTCCATGATCACTTTGCAGTGTTTCATCCTGGATGTGTTGAATGTTGTGATACAAACGCGTGGGGGTCGCCATTGATTGACAGACCATCTGACCAATCGCAGCTTACGTTTTCTGAACTCGTGACTATGACGACATACCACGTAGCGGAGCAGCGGAAGTAGCATCAAACCCTGTTAGCCATGTTTTGCCTTTGAGGACCACCGTTATTCTCTTTCAAAGGTACCGTGTGCGCTATTTTATGAAAATGTAATAAGGTGGTTTTTGTGGTGCGTTATGTCGGATGTCATGGATAAACTCCAGTTAATTCTAAGTGATTAATGTCCTTTTTTCCGTTGGATCTTTCATTCTATCTTAGCTAGCGTGCTAGGCTGTTTAGCGCTTTTCAATAAGGCTACCAGGGTTTAGCTAATATGCATGTAAACAATGCAAAAGTCTACTTTATAACACGACTAACGATCGATTTTTTCCCTGCATAACTCACATGTGTCTCACACCAGGTGTCATCATGGCAAAGCAACCGTTGGGGAAGACCTTGTTGAGGAATGTAATCCGGCACACATATGCCCACAACAAGGTGCGTCTCTGTGGATGGAGAAGGTCTTGACTGACGAGCTCGTAGGTTTCTTGGGCATCCAGGTGTTCGGCACTCCTTCAAAGGCCCCTTTAATATCTTCCATTTTCGGATAATTTAATACGTACCCGAAAGGTAGCAAAAGAAAACCTCCTACACCGTAGTGATCCAGACCAGTAGTTTATATTAACTTAGTTTATTCATATACGCAGTGGCCCTTTAGAAAACCCCCGCCTTCATTGTGTCATGCACACAGATGGACATCAATATGAGCCCGAACTGAGCACAAACATTGATGTTTGCTTCCATGTGTAATTTTTGTCCTTTATTTCCTCTAAAGCCCGCTTTAGAGACAGAAGTCACAGAAGTCAAGTACACAAAATGTCATTTTGCAGAAATTCCGTTACCTGTTGTCACGAGTTGCTTCGTAGTTATGAAAGCTTTATATACTGTAAACATAGTTCGATGTGTTTTTACAACACTGGTCTCACATGTAAAAGGCTTCAGTTTTTCAGTTGTTGAGTTCATTTCCCAATAGTTTCTTGAAATGTATTTAAATAGTCATATTTATTTTTAAGGTATCATTCCGTAACACTGTTCAAAAGAGTGTTCCCAACTTCATGATTAGCTGTTTTCATGGAGCTGTCGTACTTTACAGAATACTGCTTGTTCAAATGAGCCAGTTCTAAGTACAAATATCACAGGAACAAAATCCTCCTAGAAAGCGCTTCAGCTTCGGAGAGTTAGCGTCTTGTCCTCTCTGACTGCCTCAGACGGGCTCTCAACATGTCAACAAGTCGACATGTACATTACACGGCGAAACAAATCCCTGAAGATCTTCGGTGCACTTGTAATGTGTATTTATCTGCTGGGAAAACAAGCCATGTCACACAAATCCCTGCACATTTACAATCCCGACCATAATCCGTGCCCACACATTTGTAATCCGGTGGCGGAACGGTGCGTTCCACTCTGTGTTGTCTCCAAACGAGGACAACACTCTATTGTCTGAAATAAACCCTTCTTTTTGAGAGAAAGATGCTGCGTAAACAATGCGGTCATTGAGAAGTGAGACCTGAAATGCCAATCTCTGAGCACAGAATCTCCTGACCCTGGGTAGCTCTGCGCCCTGGGCCCGGGAGGGATTCTGACATCTGCTATAATGATAATAATGATAAATTGGATAGATAAGGTCTACGTGTGGTCCAAGATGTGTTCTCACTCGGGATCGGATCACCCAGAATGCATGTTGACACCGAGCTGTTATCATTGCTTCTAGGTGGTCCTTTCCGGGAGAAAGCTGGCGTTAAAGTTACTAATTCTCCGAAGTATATAAACCCTGTGTGTTTAATCCCAGTCGTAAACGCTGACCTCGGACGAGGCACTCGAAGCCCTGTGGGAGAGGAGGACGGAGAGAACGTGCAGGAAGGTGTCCCGAGTTTCGAGTTACTCTTTATTGCACTTCCTGTCTGTGACCCTCTGCAGATTCAGGAGGAGATGGAAATGTGGAAAATGCGGGACTGGGAAGTCCAAAAGTCGCAGCCCGGTCGTTTGCCAGCGACGGAGGGAACGAGGTGGGTACGCCCCTCGTCCCACTTAAATTTGAGACACCTCGACGCAAGTGACAGCGCAGCTCCTGCGGGGGCCGTGGTTCAGCAGGCGGCTCCCCGCTCGCCGAGGCGTTATTGTTTTCCGGCCCGCTGACGGGTTGCCGGCGACTGATTTACAGGGGAAGTATGCACTGCGATCGAGTCCCGGACCACTCCAGGGACCTGAGCCAGAGCAGGGAGTGCATGTCGGAGGCTCGATACTGGACCCGCAAACTTCACGAATTGGAGAAGAATGACCCGGAAAGGTACGCGGCCCCCTCTGCGTGATGCCATCCATTGATCGGAAAAGGTCAATTGTTCCGTTTTTGAAGTCTCTCGTGCATATTTATATTGTGTTAAGATCACTGCTGAAGAACGTCTCACCTGTGGTTCCGTGTTGCAGGTGGGGGCACAGTGGCTTCGAGGAGCTGCATCCTGAGGAGTTCAAAAGTGACAGGTGATCAAATGTGCAACACGCGAATGAATGAACAAATACGCGGAGCTCACCACCTTCAGCATGTTCAATAATTCAAACTCTTCTCCTTGTTTGATTTGTTGTTTCAAGCGAGAGGGAGACGGGGCAGCGACGAGCGAAGAAGTCCAAGTCTTCCACGGGAAGCGGTTTGTCCAAACGCGCCAAGAAATCCTCCCGGAAGAAGAAGAAGAAGAAAAAGAAGAGAAAAGACGAGGGGGGGAAGCGGAAGAAAGGAGAATGTTCGAGCAGCGAGCGCAGCAGCGACGAGAGCGGCGCCTCCCGAGAGAAACAGCGCCGCAAAAGGACGAAAAATAGACACAAAAACAAGAAGGCGGCTAAAAGCAGGGACCGAGACGAGGACAGCGGCGCCGGGGGGAGCGAGGAGGACGGCGACAAACCGAGGGGCCGACGCGGTCGCAAGAGACAGAAACACGACTCCGGCAAAGACTCGGATTTGGGGTTGGATCCCAAAAAGAAGAGGCGGAAAGACTGGAGAGCAGCTGGCGAGGAGAGCTCGGACGACAGCTCCGGGGACTGACGGGCTTTCCCGTCCCGTCTTCTGCACCGGCGAACGTCGACAAGCCCGCGCTGGCGGTCTGCGAGGGGCGACTGCGGAGACACATCTCGCCACCTTGCAGGGAGGATGAGGCGCCGGCACCGGTCTTCCAGAGGACGCTTCCGGCTGCGGCCTTATTGATCGGTGGCTGGCTCTCGCTGCAGGCGGCCCGTCCGTCCTGAGTTTACCGCCGCCTCCAGTTGGACCATTCCTTTTTTTAAAAACAATCATGCAAGTTAACGCATTTATGAAACCGGGCATTTGCTTTTTAATTCACTTTTCGTTCTGTTTTTAAATCCCTCTCTATAAATATATATATATATATATACCACATCATGGGTGGAGAGGGAACACATTTTTCTGAAAAACGATTTTCTATGAATTTTATATCTTTAGATGGTTTTATTTTGTCCAGATTATTATTATAAAGATGAATTTCCTGATGAAAACAGAGCAGCAGTTGCACTGTTTACCTGCAGCTCTCCTGCTGTGGTTGCCGGGGGCGTCGGATTGATTGGAATAAAGCCCGCTCTCAGATGTTTGTGTTTGGAAATTCTAGCTGAACGCAGGGTTTGAACGGTCACATATGAAAACCCGCACAGGTTCAGGGGCAGACCTGGATGTCTGCAACCTCTGAAATATCGCTGAAACATTTTTTATTTGGTTTAATGTGACTGGAAAAATAAAAGATATTTATTTTTTTTATCAGATGACAAAGCTTGTTCATTCTCTCTCTCGTAATATCCACACATATATGCATATGTATGGATATGATCTATGGAGCGATGAGGATTAGCCACGATAGCACGAGTACATGTCTGTATGAGAGGAACCCCAGAGGAACGGTGAGGCGACGGGGAGTGGAGATGCAGAAGGCGGAGGAGTTAAAAGTACTGAGGGGCAACAGTCCAGCGAGACCTCAGAGCGTGGAGAAGAGTTGGAGGAACGGGTGGAGGGAAGAGCATCAGCCAGAAGGACAGGTAAAGGTGGAGAAGATGGTAGTGAAGAGCAGCCGTGGTGGCTGGTTTGGAGACACTGAGGAGAAGACAGGAGGCAGCGGAGATGGAGATGTGGAGGTTCCTCTTTGGGAGTGAGGAGGATGGAGAGGATCAGGAAGGAGGCCATCAGAGGGAAGGCACATGGCAGATGTTCTGGAGATAAAGTCACACTGAGATGGAGAGTTGGTGAAGATCTGGGTAGAAGGATGTTGAGGCTGGAGCTGCAAGTCAGGAGATCTTGAGGGAAGACCAGAGATGAGCTTTCTGGAAGGAGTAGAAGAGGACAGGAGCTCCTGTGAGAGGAGAGGGTTGGATGGAGGCAGATGTTTGGCTGAGGAGACCCCTGAAGGGAGCAGCCAAGGAAAAAAAAGACATCTATATGAGATTTTTGTGTTTGTTTCCATGAAGCAATGCAGTGGGAGCCTGAAGGTCAGGAGGTGTGAGACGAGGATCTACGGGCGTCTGATAACGTGCCCGCAGCAGATCTAATCGTGTCCCGGCTGTAGAACAACATCAACTTCAGTTCCGACGCGTGCCGGAAAAAACAACCCAGATGGCAAAGTGCAGCGATGCAGAAATGTCACCGTCTACATTTGATATTGCTCATTTTATATTGTCCGTCTTCTTCTTTCTAAGTTGAAATAAACTAGCGGAGAGCAGGTGGTCCCGCTCTTCCCCGCCGATCAAAGGCCCGGGTTCAGTCCCGTGTCGACTTCCCGATGCAGAAGATCCACCTCCACCCGCCGCTCCTCCTGATCAAAGTGAATACATTCATGCTTTGACAAATTTCCCCGCTAATGCGTGGAGCGCTCGGGGCTCGGAGCGTCCTGCAGAGCGGCAGGCCGTCGCAAAGCTGTTCAGGAGCCGCGACACCATGGGCGCCTCTGGAGAACCCAAAACAGCCTCGGAGGTCTCCGGGCGGGCTTCGCTCTGGCTGCCTGCATCCGGAGGAGAGCCGACAACAGGATCCACGGCGGGTTGCAGACCATAACGGATCGAGAACATTGAGGAATAACGAGCCTTCGACACTCTTCCTCCTGGTGCTGTATCTGCTGAAAGGTGTCGAACGTCCGCAGCCCCAGAGCTCCCCCCTCCCCCCCCCAGAAGCCGAGGGTATGTTTTAATGCTGTAAATCGCCGCACGTTTTTTTCTTTGTCACAAGGCGATCACGGGAGCTTCGGAAAAAAGCCGGACGAAGCGCGGATAATCACAGAGTCAAATTCCACGCCTGCGATTCTCCGACGCATTAAAATACATTAAGGTTCTCTGCAGCCGCACAGAACTGCTGATGAGACTCAGCAGCGTTAGCCAGCGGGTGGATCCCGGCCTCCTAACGAAGCAGATTTTTGCATCATTGTGGGTGAATAATGGTAGACGGACGAGGAGCAGAAAAAAATACTCGGCGGACAAATGTTGCGACGCCGTCAGACGTTAACGAGGAGCCGGCCGCCGCTTCCATTTGTCCCGCACGCGGTTTTGAAGAGGCGATGAAACATGGCACCTCGCGGTTCGGCTCCCTTTTCGTAGAGGAAAGAAAAAAAAAAAAACGTCACCAGTGAGATTTTTAAGCGGAGATGCCGACAGGAGGAGAGTCTGCAAAAACCGCCGATGAAGGAAAAGCAAAGGCTGACCCGACCACCGATGATTGATGAGGACTAAATACCACCTCTGCAACCTCACTTCCTGCTGGCCTCTCTGTGAAAGATCTTTTCACCTGCCGGTTGACCCAGCTGCTAAACACTGGAGGTAATCTCCTTTTGCTGATCTAGTACATTAGATAGAATATCCTCATCAGATAGGGCTTCAGACGACCTTGACAAATCAGACGCCTTCAAACTGTCCCCTGTGTGTCCTCGCTGCAGCTGCCCATCACAGGGACCTCCGGTGAGCTTTGTCTCCCCCTAGTGGCGAGTATGTGAACGGCAGGTCGTTCTGCAATCCCTTCTGCAAAAAGCAGTCCTTCCACGATATCTCATCCTGCACACTTCGCTGCTTCACACACACACACACTCACACACACACACACACACACACACACACACACACACACACACACACACACACATACAGACACACACACCCCGGAGCCTGAGAGGGAAATGCCACCGGTGACGCAACGTGACCGTGCACGCGTGCGGCGAGGCCAGTCGCGGGGACAAACAGTCCGAAGTGCAAGGCAGCAGATTAGGAGATGTGTGGTGACACAGGTTTTTAATGTAAAAACTTGCAGCCAACACCCAAATGCTTTGTAAAAAGTCATGTGACATATGACTTACTTACTTACATAGTTAGTACACATACACCAATGTTTTAATATACTTATATACGTCTTTTTTTGTTGTTGTTGTTGTTGTTGTTGTTGTTGTTGTTGTTGTCGTCGTCGTCGTTTGCTGTCTTTTTTTTTTTTTATTTATCTAGACCAGCCAGATACGGTACTGATTAATATACAGTCACATCTGGAACAATACCTATTTAACATCTGTCGGTCCGACCGCGAACCGGAGAGGCGTCCCCAACCCACGCCGCCTCTCTCGGCGCTAACATTAGAAATCGGCGTGTGTAAAACTCAGCTCTCTTTTAAATTATTATTATTGTATAGACTGGTAAGCGATACGTGTCCTTGTATCTTCGTGTCTTCTGTGCAAAAGTTTTTGAACCCAAAAACATGATTGACATAACAGGATACCTGGCTGTTCACTTTACAGACATGGGTTTTGTTTTTTGTGTTTTTTTTTGTTGGTTTTTTTTGATAACAATTAAAGATAAACAGTCACATCCAAACGCCACACTCCCTTGGCATGTCATGTCACAGAGATGGAAATACCGAAATCCAAAGAAACGCTCCCCGTGTTCCGGGGTCGGAGACGATGTCGGAGAGGAAGGTTTATGACTACGGAAAGCAGCATCCTCCATTCGAACATTTTCTTTTTTTTTTTTTTTTTTTTTGGAATAAGGCACCCCTTCAAAAAGAAAAGAACTTGCCGACAAACCTCC
>CAAKHD010012404.1:3305-13792 GCA_901007705.1 Fistularia tabacaria
CCCCGCTTCCTCCAGCCCCCCCCCCCCCCCCCGACCCCCCCCCCCCCCGCCCGCCCCGCCCCCCTCCCCCCCTCCCCACCCCCCCCCCGGCCCCCCCAAACCCCCGTGGCCCCCCCCCCCCCCCCCCCCCCCCCTCCCCCCCCCCCCCCCCCCCCGCAGACCCCCCGCCCGGCCGCCTGCCAGCGCCGCCTCCTCGCCTCCAGACCGCCGCCCGGTCCCCCGAAACCCGTCGTGGCCCCGCCTCCCGCGCTCCCCCCGTTCCCCCCCCCGGCCCCGGCCGGCCCCCGCCCCTCCTCCTCCGGCTCCAGGAAGCGCCCCTCCCTCGCCCGCTCCAAGTCGGACATGAGCGACCGCTTCTCCAGAGCCGGCACCGAGCTGGAGCGCTTCTTCACCCTGTGCGGCCTGGACCCGGCCGACCTGCAGGACCTGACCGCCTCCGGTTCCGACATCGCGTCGGTGGCCCGCTTCCGCAGCGTCAGCGCCCCGGGCTCCGAGTGCAACGGCGGCGACGACGACGACGGAGGCGGCGACGACGACGACAAGGCGGCGCAGCGCGTCCCCTACGGCGTCTCCGTCATCGAGAGGAACGCCAGGGTGATTAAATGGCTCTACGGACTCCGGCAGGCCAAGGACGCCGCCGGGAAGGACGCCGCCTCGTAGGAGGAGGCGCCACCATGAGGAAGCGAGATCCCGGCCAGGCCAGGCGTGTGGTTACCTGCCATTTCCTTCTATATCTGTGAAATCACAATTCCAGTGATGCCATTTGTGTTATTTGAAAGGAGGAAGGACTGTTTCCTCCCTGAGCTCACGCTCCTCAGGTGTTTTCTTCCTCGTCACGTCTGGGTTGTCGCTGTCAGGACGGACGGACGGACGGACAGACGGATGGACGTCCGGCACCACGGACACATGTGCCTTCACCTCATGCATTTGTTTTTTTTGACACTCCGGGCGCCACGTCTCTGTACGTCTCTATATGTCTCTGTACGTCTCTATATGTCTCTGTACGTCTCTATATGTCCCTGGACGTCCCTGGACGTCTCTCTACATCAAGCCATAATCATTCTGCTGGTTAAAGGTTTAACAGGCGCTTCTGCGTTCCTGCGTTCTTCAGGGAGGCCTCAGACCAAAGGCGTCTTTCGACACTTCCAATGAATGTCCACTAGAGGGCGGCGTCTCCGCGTTGTACTGTTCCAGAGTAGAAGAAGAGCAAACTGTGATTTCTTTGAGAGGGGAAGGGTATTTTTCTGTGTTGATTTGGTAATCCTGCGGTGTCGGTGCTCCCAGGCTGCACGCTCTCTCCGACCGTCACGCACCTTTTTGTAGCTAATGGCCTTTCGATCGTTGAAAAAGCAGCTCCGAATCCTTGTTTTTAAATGTCGTCACCGGGAAAGAAAAGACACGAGACCAAAGAATGTCATTAGTGTTGCTGTAATTAGCACAGACTTTGCTGCTGCACAAACCTTCCATATCAAATAAAGCCAACAGGAGTTCAAGGTTCTGAAGTCCTCGTCCGTTTATTTGTATTTCACGCGTTGAGCCCTGATGCAACATTTATGATCTGGATGCTTCCGAGAACCTGAGCGACCGACGCAAAATCCACATCGGAACATTGAAATGAAGTCCGGAGGCACCAATCGCTGTGAATCCCTCTGTTTCACTTCCACGCGCATGAGCTGTGCACGCTCACCTTTGTGGGCTGGTTCCGGAAGGTGGCCTGAAAAGCGGCGCCTCGCCTCGTCAGACGATAGAGCCGTCCGACCGGATTCCAGAGCGGAGGCAGCAGGAACGAGCGGCGGCGAGGAAAAGGCAGCTCGCAGCGTCGGGATGAGCCGCCTCCGGGGATGCAGGGAGCTCCTCCGGAGATCCACGGAGATCCTCCGGAGGCCGTGGAGCGGCGCTTCGCGCGGGGACGCCGACGGGAACCTGTCCGAGGACGGCCTGCGCCGCGCGGTACCCCTTTAAGAGTTTGACACCTGCGTGGATGCTTTTGTGGTTTTCTCTTTGTGGACTCCTTTGTGTCCCCGCGGCGCTGGCAGGTGTCAGGCGGAATCCCCACGGCCAGGAAGTTGTGTTACGCCCTGGGAGGGGTGCCCTATCAGACCACCGCCGCCGCCATCGCCGTTTCCCTGCAGATCTTCCTTCTGGATGTCGTGCAGGTAAACACCGGGTTACCGACGCGTCTGTCCTGAGCAAACTTGACAAATCCAAAACGAGCTGCGATGTAGTTTTTGTTAAAAAAGTGCCGTCGTTTCCGGACTCTTGAGCTCAACGGAGTAGAAGCCGCAGCGGCCGCACCTGTCTATCAGCTGCAGGTGTCCATGAGTGACATGAGATATTTACAACAAAACTTCTTTACCTTCGATGAAATCCATACCGGCAACATCCGCAGACATGGACTGGAAAACAGTGCTGATAAAATAATGAGTAAAACAAAGAAAAATCCATCCATGCATCCGCTTTCTATCGGCGCTCCGTCCTCCAGCTGATGGCCATCTTCGTCGTCCTCCATGACCGTGGTCTTCTTCAGTGCTGACTTGAACGGCCTCGGAAGGGCTTTGTCACACACTTCCTCCGTCTGTCTTTCGGACAGATTAGCCGCATCGATGTTTGAGCCGCGGAAACGACGCTCAGATAACTCCCTTCTTTCTGCCAGACTCTGAAGGTAGACCTTCTCTCCAGCTCCAGGCCTCCTACGTATCCATGGTTCTGTTGGTGAGTCGGACCTGGGACGCGGTGAGCGACCCCCTGGTCGGGTACCTGGTGAGCCGCAGCCGCTGGACCCCCATCGGGAAACTCACTCCGTGGTCGGTAGCTCCCGAAAATCATTTCTAAAAGATCCAAAGTGTTGATTGTCCGATGTGTCTGAAACTCCACGAAAGTCTTCTGTTGCGGTCGAAGTGAAGCCACATGAGAAGCGGAAACAGAAGCAGTGATAAGCATGTGAGATGCAAGCAGGGACAGCAGGGAGCGTCAGCTGACGTTCAGGGGACGAGCAGCTCCAGAAGGTGCAGCTCTGGCTGTGCAAACAGCAGCAAACACATCGTCCAAGATTTGAAAACAAATGAATCCATTAGAATTCAGCTTGGTTTGTTTTTTTCAATGAATTCATTGAAATGTCACATTTTAATTTAATTCCCACAAAACCCGAAGGATGATGTCATTACTTCCCGGGCGCCGATCAGGGACGGACTACGATGTCGCCTCATCGTCCGTGTGCGGCGAAGTGCCGATCGGATAACGTCAGCTATCGTGCTAACGACGTTAGCTAGCATGCGAATGTCAGCGAGCATGTTCTTGTTATCCAGTATCCAAATGACAGTTATGATGCTAATGTTGGTTAGCGGCTATTGTCAGCGGCACGCTTACGCCAGCTAGCTTGCTACAGCCGTTCGTTCGTATCCGTGTCCGACACAAATAAACGAATGATCGAACACAATTTAAACACAATAAACGAATATTTAAACACAATTTAAACACAATAAACGAATGATCGAACACAATTTAAACACAATAAACGAATATTTAAACACAATTTAACACAATAAACGAATGATCGAACACAATTTAAACACAATAAACGAATGATTAAACACAATTTAAACACAATAAACGAATGATCGAACACAATTTAAACACAATAAACGAATGATCGAACACAATTTAAACACAATAAACGAATGTTTAAACACAATTTAAACACAATAAACGAATGATCGAACACAATTTAAACACAATAAACGAATGATTGAACACAATTTAAACACAATAAACGAATGATCGAACACAATTTAAACACAATAAACGAATGATTGAACACAATTTAAACACAATAAACGAATGTTTAAACACAATTTAAACACAATAAACGAATGATCGAACACAATTTAAACACAATAAACGAATGTTCACGGCGTCGACGAGGTGCTGCTTCCAGCAGCAGGAGCTCAGCCGGCCTCTCCGAGCGTTCCCAGCAGCTGGAGGTCACTCACAGCAGCCTGGAAAGGGGTGTGAGATCCAGCTGCTGGCCGCTGAGACGAGACCTTTCACATGAAAACCGGGTGAGATCCTGTGGGAGCTTCTCCTCCTCCTCCTCAGGCTGGTGTTCTCCACGCCCTTCGGGATCCTGTCCTACGTGCTGCTGTGGTCGGTGCCGGCCGGCTGGAGCTCGCAGGCGCTCAGGGCGCTGTGGTTCCTCGCGGCGGCCTGCCTCTTCCAGACCCTCATGAGCGTGAGTCCTCTTCTCGTCTCCTGCCGCCGTTTCCCCGTGGCGCCGACGGCGTCCCGGCGCTGACCTGCTGTGTTTTCATCGGCCAGTGTTACAACGTTCCCTACCTGTCCCTCAACATGTGCCTGGGGGGGAACCGGAGGGACCGGGACTCGGCCACGGCCTACAGTAACACGCCGCTCTGAAGCCTCGCGTCCGCGACTCGCTGCCGCTTCCTCACGCCGTGTCCTCCTGCGCGCAGGGATGAGCGTGGAGATGCTGGCCGTGCTGCTGGCGTCGGCCGTCCAGGGTCAGGCGGTGGCCGTGTACAACGCGGAGAAGCGGGAGGCTTGTCTGGAGACGGAGGCGGACGCCGCGCCGCTCCCCGCCACGCCGCCCTCCGCTCCGCTGCAGGAATCGGTAGGCGGCCATGTTGGGGGGGGGGGGGCGTGAAGGTTCGCGGGGCCTTTGTGCGCGCGGCGTCCCAGGAGGTCCGGTTACCCTGTCATTTCCCGGCCTGAGAAGAACATGCAGCCATTAAGTGTGCTCATCCAGGCGTGTGTTCTCAGGACGCCCGTCCTCGTCGGGTCTTCACAAGAAATGTTCCCGTGAAACCGAAGAAACATCTCAGATTTCCAAACCGCCCCGCGGCAGCGTCTCCTCCCGGACAGCGGAGCCGGGTCGCCCGATTCTTTTTTCCGTCTGAACTGTCTGGCGGAGGTTAGAGCTTCGGCCTCGGAGCGCCCTGAAGGAGCTTCCTGTTCTCCCCGTGTCTGCCTGGGTTCCTCCGCTCGGCATGAGGTTTCCTGCTGGCCGTCACCAGAGACTGAGGATGATCCTGAGCAGCAGCGAGAGGATCTGCAAAACATGCCCGGCAGCGCCAGACACGATCATCCCTGGGAGCGGTTTCCTACCTTTCGGAAAATCCGAAGCTAATGACGCCGACGCCGTTTCTGCTGGTTTTCTGACTGTCCTCCACGCTGGCATCCAGCGGTCAGACCGCTTCTTCTCCAAGCCTCCGGCGGCACCAGCAGGAAGGTGTCGGAGACTCCGCAGGGAAACATCCTGTGAAAATGAGAATCACGCGGCGAAGCGGCTGTCCGAGGGGAGGCTGCAAATAGCAGCGCGCGGCCCCAGAACATTTCCAGAGCAGAGTTTCTCCTCAGAAATGAGGAGAAGCGACGTTGTGTCTGTGCCGGCAGGTTTTCTTCTCAGTTTCCCAGCGCTGTGATGCTGAGCAGCTCTGCAGGGGTTCTTCTGGCCGCCGGCGCGTCTGAAAGCTCTGATGTCTTTGCCTGGAAAAGTCTCACCAATGCGTTCGATCCCCCAGCAAAAGGCCTTCCTGGTGTCGGCTCTGGTCCACGGAGCCGTGTTTTTCCTGGGCTGCCTGGTTCTCCTCCTGGGCGTCACCGAGCGGCCGGACGGCTCCTCCGCAGGTGCTCCCGACAAGAAGTCAAAGCCGGCGTTCTTCGTCAGAGACCTGACCTTCTGGTCCTCTCCTGTCCTCAGATCCGGACCGCCACACAGCGCCGGCCTCCTTCCTGGCGGCGCTGAAGATGCTGGCGCGCCACCTTCCCTTCCGGTGCCTGCTGCTCGGATTCGTCCTCAGCGCTTTTGCCTTCCAGGTGCGTCTCGGGCGAGGCCTGTGGAGACACCTTGAACCAGGAGCTTCTTCTGGGACGGAGCGAAATCAGCTCGTACATCGAATCGAATTTGCCCGTTCCAATGAACCGCTGTGAATGCGTTCAGGCCCTGCTTTTCTAACGGGTTTTTCAAGAAGATGTTCTTCATAGATAATCGTCTAACTGGAGTCTCAGGAGCCTTTCACACTCACATGACCCTGAAGTGGCGTTTAAAGACAGTGGGACGCGCCGCCGCCACCGCTCGCTTCCCCAGAGAGAATCATGGAAAAGCAGGAGGTGTGTGTGTGGTGGAAGTCGATACACACTCAATGCTACAATGCTATGCTAAATGCTGATTGCTCCACTTTCTGCCTAAACTCCATTTATGGACGGAGTGAATTTGCTCCTCTTTCTAAACACATCAAAACGTCCCGACGGTCTTTGAACGCCTCCTCCGACGCCTCGCCGCAGCCAGTCCCCGTCGAGGTCTCCTGCTCCTCCCAGACGATGCTCTCCGTCCCCGTATCTCACCCGCAACCTCCTCCAGAGGTCCACCACACCTCACTCCCGTGATTCTCTCTGGGCTCGTTAGCGGCGGGCGGACGTCCCGCTGTCTTTAAACGCCCCTTCGCAGTCCGTCGGCCCCGGACTCAGACCGGGGCTCCGATGGCGAGCAAAGACTCGGCGGGGGCGGGACTTGCGAGGGGCTTCGGGTCAGAATCGTGTTCGTGTTTCCTCAGATGTCCCTGGGAAACTTCGCCCTGTTCTGCAGTCACGCTGCCGGCCAGGGAGCCCATTTCCAGCATCTGCTCCTGGTTCTGCTGGTAGGATCGGCCCGTTCTCTCTCGGGAGGCTCCTCCGGATCGGGCTTTCAACACCGACCTTCTCTCAGGCGTCGGCTTCGGCCGCCGTCCCCGTCTGGCAGGCGGTTCTGCTGAGGGTCGGGAAAAGGTCCACGGTTTTCATCGGGCTGTCGGTGAGCGACGGGACGCCGGCGCCGGGTGAGTCGTTCCTCCGGCCGCTGACGTCGTCCTCGCCGCTGTCTCTCAGCTCTTCGTCCCGGCCGTGACGACGGTGGCCTGCCTCCCCGGCAACCTCGCCGTCTTCGCCGCCATGTGCGTCCTGTTGGGCTTCAGCGTGGCGACTTTATTCCTGCTGCCCTGGTGAGTCCCGTCCGTCCCGTCCGTCCCGTCCGTCCCGTCCGTCCCGTCCGTCCCAGGAGCCACGCGGCTTCTCAGCGCCGCCGGTCGCTCCCAGCGCCTCCAGAATCCGTCCTCCGGTCAGGAGGTTCTCAGAGGTTCTCCGTGCGGGCGGCAGGTCCATGCTCCCGGACGTGGTGGACGACTTCTCCAGGAGACACCCCTCCTGCCGAGACCCGGCGCCGCTGCTGTTCTCCTGCTACATGTTCTGCAGCAAGCTGGCAGGAGGCCTCGCAGCCGGCGTCTCCACCATGACCCTGCAGTGAGTCCGCCGCCGCCGCCGCCGCCGCCCCCTTTTACGCCTCCAACGCGCAAACCGCGGTTTATTTTCCGCTTCGCAGGTTCGTCGGGTACAACGCCACCGCCTGTCACCATGGCGACGGAGTGGCGACGGCGCTGACGGTGCTGTTCTCGCCCGTCCCCGTGGCGCCGCTGCTCGCGGGGATGCTGTTTTTCCGCTCCTATCCCATCGATGAGCGCGCGACCTCGGCCCGGTGAGCGGCTGCCGCGGAAACTCCCGGAAGGCTTGTGTGTTTCCGGAAAGGAGGGAAGGGGCTTTTCTTGACGTGCTTCAGCCTGAAGGTCCACGGCTCTGAAAGGCAGGGAGGGAGAAAACCAGCATCACGGCTGATATCCAGATGTTGAATGGAGATTCACAACAACTAAACCCGAAATGAAGTCCAGGCTTCTCAGGTCCAAACTGCAAAACCACTCCTGCTTCCTGGAACGATTACTTGACGAAAGTTCGCCCCGGCCACAGGGGGGCGCCGTGGAGCACTTATTTCCCTTTTCTTCATGATGCGATCCTGAAGGCTGGTCGGAGCTTCTCGCAGCTCCTCCGACCTCACGTGCTCCGCCTCCGCGACCTGCCCAGAGCCGCTAGCACGTAGCACCTTAGCGCTAAATCAAACCCCCAAGCTAGCGACGTGAACAAAGGTCCTGGGAGGACCTTCATCAGATGATCGCGTCGTGTTGAAAGGACGCTGCGGTTGAGGTTGAAGCCGTTCCTGAAGGTCGTGGAGCGTTCACGCCGTCTTGATGCTCCTCTCCGGAGGGATGTGACCTCCATCTCCTGCTGCGTTCACACCTGCAGAAACTCACCAAACAGCCTGACTGTCCTCCGGCCTGCTGCGCCGCAGGAGAACATCTCAGGCTCTCAGAGGACCAGCAGGCGCCTGAAAACAGGAGCTAGCTTAGCAACAGGACCATTAGCATGACCTCTGCCAGATGTGGGAATGTTCTGCTTTCTTCTTCATTCCTGATGATCTCCAGCTCCTCCTGCATCTGACCTGATCTCCAGATGTTCCTGCATCTGACCTGATCTCCAGATGTTCCTGCATCTGACCTGATCTCCAGATGTTCCTGCATCTGATCTGATCTTTAGCTCCTCCTGATCTGATCCCCAGATGTTCCTGCGTCTGACCTGATCTCCAGTGTTCCTGCATCTGACCTGATCTCCAGATGTTCCTGCATCTGATCTGATCTCCAGATGTTCCTGCATCTGATCTGATCTCCAGATGTTCCTGCATCTGACCTGATCTCCAGATGTTCCTGCATCTGATCTGATCTTTAGCTCCTCCTGATCTGATCCCCAGATGTTCCTGCGTCTGACCTGATCTCCAGATGTTCCTGCATCTGACCTGATCTCCAGATGTTCCTGCATCTGATCTTATCTCCAGATGTTCCTGCATCTGATCTTATCTCCAGATGTTCCTGCGTTGTGTTATTTTCAAAATACACGTTTTGATTAAAAGCAGTTTTATTTTTCGTCTCGTTTCCTGCCTGTCAGTTACGCTGACGTGTTTCTTCTTCTTCAAACAGCACCGTCGCTTCACCATCATCTCCATCATCTCCATCATCTCCAGCATCTCCACCCCCCTCAGCAGACCCAGGAGGAGCCTCCTCGCCTTCTTCTCCGTCCAGTCAGCAGGACAGTTGCTCCGTCACGCCGCCTGTCATGTCCTGCCAGCGTGGAGGAGCTGACGTTCGGGCTGGAGAAGGTGTGGAGGCTGATGAAGGTCGGGCTGGAGAAGGTGTGGAGGCTGATGAAGGTCGGAGGAGGCTCCGGCCCCACCAGGGCTCAGAGCTTCCTCAGAGAGAAGCTCCGAGAAGGTCCAGGAGCAGATCCAGGTCCTCGTGGGTGTAGAGGCGGAGATCTTTCTCAAAATCTCCGAAGATTTTGAAGAAGTGAAGAAAGTCAAGTCCAGCTGCCACAACAAGAATCCACCTTGAGAACCTCCACAGACAGCTGAGATCTTCGCTTCACCCGAGCTGTCAAACATCTGAGCCCTGAAGATGCCAGAACCCAGAGCCTGCAGCTCATGGCCTGCTTCTCCTGATGGAAGCATGGACCTCCATCTCCTCCGGTCTGTCATGCAGCTGCGAGATGTTTGCCCTGTTCCTCTCAGTGAGGAAGGCCACCTGTGCGGATCATCTGGTCCTGCCGGAGAAGATCAGGCTCCGGTCAACCAGGAGCTCATCTCAGAGGTTCTCCTGCCAGCTGAAGGCTTCTCAAATAAAAACCACTTCTATCACCTGAAGGTTGAAGCCCACTAGTTTTCATTGTGTGTCTGTGAGACCTTCTAGTGAGACCTGACCTGCTTGGAGATCCACTCTGCTCCTCAGCAGGAGGAACCTTCAGATCGACGGAGGTCTTCGTAGCGTCCATGTGTGTGAGAGGAACCTGCGGGGAACATAAAGGCTGCAGGGGGTGGAGAAGATGGTGGATTTGGAGAGGGTGGAGAAGGTGAGGGAGGTGGAGGAGGTGAATGAGTTGAAGGAGGTGGAGAAGGTGGAGAAGATGATGGAGTTGGAGAAGGTGGAGGAGGTGGAGAAGATGGTGGAGTTTGAGGAGGTGAAGAAGGTCAAGTGTCCACAGAGGTGGAGGACAGAGTGTGAGACTGAACACTGAGACATCATCAGCAGCAACCTGTGGGTTCCACCTCACATCCTTCTCCTTTCCTACCTCCTAACTCCTACCTCCTACCTCCTACCTTCTACCTCCTACCTTCTAACTCCTACCTCCTACCTTCCTACCTTCCTACCTCCTACCTCCTACCTCCTACCTCCTACCTCCTACCTTCCTAACTCCTACCTTCTAACTCCTACCTTCCTACCTTCCTACCTCCTAACTCCTACCTCCTACCTCCTACCTTCTAACTCCTACCTCCTAACTCCTAACTTCTAACCTCCTACCTTCCTACCTCCTACCTTCCTACCTTCTAACTCTTACCTTCCTACCTTCCTACCTTCTAACTCCTACCTCCTACCTCCTACCTTCCTACCTTCCTACCTCCTACCTTCTAACTCCTACCTCCTAACTCCTACCTCCTACCTTCTAACTCCTACCTCCTACCTCCTACCTTCCTACCTCCTACCTTCCTACCTCCTACCTTCCTACCTTCCTACCTCCTACCCTCTGCCTCCTACCTTCCTGCCTCCTACCTTCCTTCCTCCTCCCCC
>CAAKHD010012405.1:0-55398 GCA_901007705.1 Fistularia tabacaria
GGGCGCACCACCAGGGGTTAAGAAAGAGATGAGTTGTGGGGGCGCGCTGGGGTTGGTGGGTGGTTGTCCTTAGAGGCTGCTGGTGGGTCGGGGGGGGGGGATGGGGGAGAGGCAAGGTGTTGATGGGGGATGGGGTGAAGGTGATGGTAGGGGCTGTCCATGGAAGCTGCTGGTGGGCGGGGGGGTGGTGGTGGCGGTTCAGTCCGGGTTGGAAAAGGTGAAGTTGGGCGGTGGTGGTGGGGGGCTGGCCTTAGAGGCTTCTGGTGGGCCGGGGGAGGGGGATGGGGGCCAGGCAAGGTGTTGATGGGGGGTGGAGCAGAGCTTACGGCAGAGGTGTGAGAGGGTGAGGAGGTGGGGGACTCCGGGCAACAACTAGTGGCTGACAGAGAACTGGCTTGGCAGGTGAGACATTGAGATTCTCCTTCGGGGCCGACAGCAGCCCGAGCATGACCCACGGCAACCAATCCACCCAGTTGTCACCTGAGAGCGAGGAAGGTCGTGCGGTTCACCGTCATCCCCAAAGACCCAGCCAGTGCTGACCAGAGCGCCGATACGAACTGGGGACCTCTGTCCGAGGTAATGTCGGACAGTGTGCTGAAACGGGCAGCCCGAGGAGAAAGAAAAGCCAGAGACACGTTCACGGCCGACGTGGAGGACAGCGGGACGTCCTATCGACCGTGGTGAGCAGGTGCGTAAAACCTTGCGGAGAAGGCCGGGGGCCCACTAGGTCGACATGGACATGGTCGAAATGCCGAGCCAGAATTGAAAATGGCTCTAGGGCTGCCTTAATGTGCTGGTGAACCTTAGTGCGCTGAACGCCACACAATCGGCCGCCCACTCCTTGACATCCCTATGAACGCCCGGCCAGACAAACTTCTCACACAAAAGTTTAACCGAATCTCGGACCCCCGGTTGCGCGAGCGAGTGTATCGAGTTGAAAACCCGGCGGTGCCAAGCTACCGGGACCACCGGGCGGGGTCAGCCAGTAGAGAGGTCACAGAGAGGGACAGGGACCCCGTCCTCAAAGCTCTTCAATGGTGGGGCCCCAGAGATGGATGATGTCTGCCCTGGGTTCCTCAAGGTCCCGGATCTTGCAGGGCTGTCCTGGCTGATACGCCTCTGCAGCATTGCATGGACATCAGGGACAGTGACGTTGGACTTGCAGACTGGGGTGGTGGTCCCCCTTTTTAAAAAAGGAGATCGGAGGATGTGCTCCAATGACAGGGGATCACACTCTTCAGTCTCCCTGGTAAGGTCTATTCAGTGTATTAGAGAGGAGGGTCCGCCGGGTCGTTGAGCCTCAGATCCTGGAGGAGCAGTGTGGTTTTCGTCCTGGTTGTGGAACAGTGGACCAGTTCCCCGGGGGGGCATGGGAGTTTGCCCAACCAGTCTACATGTGTTTTGTGGCTGTGGAGAAGGCATTCGACCGTGTGTGTGGGGTGCTCCGGGTATATGGGGTGCAGAGCCCCGTCCTAGGGGCCATTCGGGCCCTGTATGACAGGTGTCAGAGTTTGTCCCGGATTGCCGTTTCTAAGTCAGATTTGTTTCCAGAGAGAGGTGGACTCCGCCAGGGCTGCCTTTTGTCACCGATTCTGTCCATAACGTTTATGAACAGAATTACGATCTGGCTTGGTGGCCACACGATCAAGTCTTTTGCAGATGATGTGGTTCTGTTGGCTTCATCAGTCCATGATCTCCAGCACTCACTGGAGCGGTTGGCAGCAGATTGTGAAGCGGCCGGTATGACGATCAGCACCTCCGACTCCGAGACCATGTTGCTCAAGCGGAAACTGGTGGAGTGCCCACTCCGGGTCGGGGAAGAGGTCCTGCCCCAAGTGGAGGAGTATCTCAGGGTCTTGTTCAAGAGTGAGGAAAGGATGGAGCGGGAGATCGACAGGCGGATTGTTGCAGCATCTACAGTGATATGGGCTCTGTTCCGTTATGTCTTGGTGAAGAGGGAGCTGAGCCAGAAGGCGAAGCTCTCAATTTACCGATCGATCTACGTTCCTACCCTCACCTAGGGTCACGAGCTGTGGGTAATGACTGAAAAAATAAGTACAGTCGCTGCACCTCCGCATGGGGAGGAGTCAGATGAGGTGGCTCAGCCATCTGGTCAGGATGCCCCTGGACGCCTCCCAGGGGGGGTATTCTGGCCATGTCCATCTAGGAGGAGGCCTCGGGGAAGACCAAGGACACGTTGGAGAGACTATGTCTCCAGGCTGGCCTGGGAATGCCTTGGGATCCCCCCAGAAGAGCTGGACCATATTGCTGGGGAAAGGGAGGTCTGGGCCTCTCTGCTCCGTGTGCTGCCCCCGCAACCGAACCTTGGATCAGCGGCGGAAAATGGATGGATGGATGAATGGTGTTGAGATACTATACAGGAATGGACCTTATTTGGGTCAGACCTTATGGGATTTCAGCCTGATTCACCAGATGAAACTGAAAAGTCTTCAACCAGAGTCATGACCAAAGTCGGTTCAGAAACATGTCTTTTTCTCAAAGTAAAACAAATGAAGCAAACGTATTGCAAAAAGAGCAAATTCGACTGGAGATAACGGCGTGTAGAATAGAATATGACACTTTACCTGGCTTTCTCTCCACAGGTCTTTCAGTAGTTATTACACTCAACTTTACTTCAAACAGCAACTCTGCACACGTGTTTTCGGGTGTCAGCGTGGTGAGATAGTACCAGCAGCAGCTCTCTGGCCTCCATGTAGCACACTGCATGTGCATCTCATGAATTATGCAGTTTGATCAGACAGAACAGGGGCTCCTTAGGGTCAGAAAAAGAAAAAAAAGACAAAAAAATGAGAAATTCTATGAAAAGATGTAACATGAAATTGTGATGCGGTTAAAATAAAACTGTATGTTCTAAGATTTTCCTAACATTACTATTGTGGCGGACACTAAAGGGTTGGACTGAGGGCTTGGCGGCCGTGGTTACGGAGTGAATATATACCGGCGTTCCCGAAAGGTCGAGAGGGATGAATTATTCTGTTGGTGTGTCTACGCATTAAATTTCGAACTCCTCCACAACTCCGCCGTCATTTCCTCGGCGACACACCGCACCACACTATATGTATTTCAGTCAAAATTTTCTCCCCATGACAAATAGTCGTAACATTGAACCCAAATATCCAACTTGAAAGTCCTTGATATTCGTTGTTTAACCGCCATGGTCTTCTCAATCGAGAACGTCAACTCCATTTACTTGCATGGTCACGTGAGTCTAAACTAAGTTGAAATTTTCCATCACATTTTGATCGACATTTTCTAACAAATTGATTTGCCAGAATATCGTATCTTGTAAGGGTCTCCTAAACATGGCTCTGAAAAAAAAGAATTTGAATACTTTTGTAACGCTGTTTTTACTAATGATATTTAATACTTAATTACCTCGACTGCACTGTCCGCTTCTTCATAGGTGTGTTTAAATTTCCCCACCGTCGGACGATTGCAGGCATATTCTATTCTCTTCTAGAATAAAATTAAAAAGATTAAAAAAAAACTGTTGATAGATAGATCTGCCAAATATTACACAACATATACTATGCACATAAAATAACGCTGCGAAACCAAGAATGTTTGAGAATAACAAAAAAAGAAGAAAAATGTATAAGAAAGGAGGAATCAGAGAAGGAAATCAGGTAGTAATTTTCAAAATTTCAAAGGCAATAAATTATTTTTTGGAGGCTCATCGTGAGAAAAAACGTGATTGCATACAATCACGTTTTCATGCGTAAGCTTTAAAAAGTCATTACCAAAACAAAAAAAACCCAAAAAAACAAAAAACATATCTGCGGTCTTCTATGGCACAGAAGCAGCTGATCAATGTGGCTTCACAAAGCACTGAAAAAAGATTTCTCTCAGCTGATGTAAAAAATAAGGTAGCTCATGTTTTTGAAAAAAAAAAAAAAATTCTAGGAGTTATCATTTGGGAAAAGAACTTACTAAATATGATTGATTTATATTAAAATCGAATTAAGCGTATATTTTTTGATCAATTTGTGTTCACATTTCCTCAGTGTTTTCCTATCTCATAATGATTCTCAGTTTATTACCCTTTTATACTTGAATCTTTGGGAAAAATTATCAAGCGATGCGCCGGGCGTAACCAGACCTCTACACGCCACTTTTTTCAGAGGCAATGTGGTTTTCAAAGCATTTTATAAAATGTGGCTTCTGCTGCAAGAAACCTCCCACTGGGGGTCGGCAGTAACTGGAATTCATAAAGAAGAGACATGTTCAACAAATGATAATTTTTCAATTAAGTTAATTGTTCAGCTCAAGCTTATCAAACCAAATAAAGTCTGATTGTGTGAATTTCAAAAAAATGTATATTTACATTTAAAATGTTCAATGTTAGAGGCCCTATAATGAGTTCTCCATTGGCACAGGACACCTTGATATATGTGCTGAAATGATGAAACACAAAGATGCAAAACATTTCATCAATAATACCACTAAATGTACATTGAACAACATAAATGGATCTGCATTCATAACAGGATTTTCATCATCCCCTGTCTCTTACTGAATTGCCGTGTGAAGTTAGTCAGCTAACGATAGTTAACGACAGTCAGCGAACGATATTTACTAGGTCGTGCCTCTTTGTCAGCAATTCATTCTTCGTCCTCTTGTCAGGCGTTATTCATCAAAGTTTGTGCTGTGCGCTTAATATTGCCAGGTGACATTTGCATTCATGATTCCGAAAACCTCTTCATGTTAAAAAAAACAAGATAAAGCAGGGATGGACAAAATGCTATCAGCTACTTATCAGTTGCTCTGATATACATCTGATTTATCCTACATATTTATCATTCGTGTAAATAGGAGAACCTTTACATATAAATGAGCAGCAGTGCAAGTGTGTGTGTGTGTTTGTGTGTGTTTTTGTCTGCGTCTGTGTCTATATAATCCTTCTGTTTTGGATGCATAAATCTGTTCGCACAATAATGTTGTGACCCATCTCCTTTTTTTTCAGAAAAAAAAAAAAAAAAAAGTGAATCCCCCTTGATGTAAATTGCAGAACCCCGAATTAAGGTTGATATGATAGGTCAGGTTATGGGTTCTGTTTCGGGTCAACATGTAAGTCAATGTAACAGCCACTGATGTAATCAAAACCTGACAGTGTACGTGTGTGTGACAGAGGCAGGAAATGTGGATTTATGCAGTGTGTATTTGATGTGGCTTGAATCATTCCACCATCTCACACTTGCCAAATCAATCAAGTGGAAAAGCAGTTTGCACTGCTCTTCATTTTTCAAACTGAATAGAGAAGGCCCTTGGCTATAAAACCCTCCACCGACAAAAGTACGCGGTTACACACCACACACTCGAGGCCATGTCTGCTGAGTGTTTCTGATTTAAAAAAAAAGAATCTCAGGACCATAATAAAAGGTAATTGGTAGGTAATGGGAAGGGGAAGGGAAAGGGAGCAGAGGATGCAGACCAGGAGTCAGCACATTTTATTTGTAATTGCTCAATGTTCTGCAACAGAATAATGAGACTATTCCACTATTAAACACCTTGGGCAGCAGAGGACAATAGCAACAAGAGCAATAGGCTTTAATAATGATGAACAGAGGCATGAATTAAAGATGGCCACAAATGCTTAAGTGGTTTTCAGGTCAGAGAGAGCGGGAGGGGAGGGGCGCTTGAAACCTCTAACCTTTCCATTTGCCTTGTGCCACTTCATGACTACGGCTAAACACGGCTTAGCGGAAGCACATGAGGAAAACACACCTCAGTGATTCTGTGATGTGAATGTGACGTTGGTACATGCGATTGTTGCTATGTGAGGCAGAATAATGGTAAACAATGTGTGCGGAAAATGTTCACACATCTGATGAATATGATTTGGTGAATACTGGTGAATATTTGTTTTAAAGATTCCAAAGCTATGATAGAAGTAGTACAGAGGGTGATTTTGTTGGTTTAGACTTCAGTTATAAGACATGGACTGAGGTCAGACGCTATTATTTCAACTGAGTGCTACAGGGTTGGTAGGTTTCAAGTGTCTCAGGGGCATGAATTGATGCACTGTTGACATTATCAATAACAACCAGCAGCCATGAAGCCGCATCCCCGCATCTCAATCTTCCATGAAGCCTGCTTTTTCAAGATGGATGAGAAAGCACGGCTTATTGATCATCAGAAGGTTTTATGAAATTGAGCGAGTGCCCAGAGTTGGGGGTTACCAAATGATTACGTGTGATATTTGCGATTAGTTTTTACACAGTAAACGACAGTCAAAGATTTCTGAATTATTTTTTTTTACTCTCAGTGTTTCTCAGACATGACACGTTAAACCACAGATGGTGGTGCCGTTAAACAAAACCTATTTCGAATATTTTCATCATCAACCACTTACGCTATTAAGATGACATATCCTGTGAGGAACCTCTGCTCGTTCTGCTTTAACAACTGCACATAAATCCATGCTCGAAATCCACTGATATCCAAGCGTTCTTGTAAATTAGAGGAAAATGTAACTTTTAAAAAAAATAAGTGCCAACCTTTTCTCGTACCGTGCATATCAATGAGAGATGTGAATTATTTATGGAAACATTCCTATGTGTTGTTGCTTCCCGTCTCTGTTTGACCTTCCCTCATGTGTTAATGCCTTCCCCATGTTAATGAAGCTTAACTCTTAAAATGTTTCATTTGTCAGCCCGCTCGTGTTTTGTGCTTTCCTACCTTTCCATATCTTCATGTTGGCATCCATCTTCCTTGATACACGCAGATGACATTGTATTTAATTTCTTGCGGATATTTGATCTTTTGGGGTCCTCTGTCCTCTGTCATCTGCTTACCAGCATGTTCGGCCAAAGTAATCATCCTCGGTTCTTAGATTCCTGATGTGTGCTTCGTGTGAAATAAATTATTTAGATCTCATCCTGTACTGTGTCTTCAATCAAATGAAACCATGAGATCATCAGCACTTAAATGCAGAGGCCAATTCTAGCTGTATTTGGATCATAACCTCAGCAAACCCCCCCCCCAAAAAAGGAAGAAAGAAATGAGAAAGTTGTTTTCAACACCCATTACAAGCCATATGTCAGCTAAGGCACGGCAAAACCTTAGAAAAGTGAGATGGATGGTCAGCCAAACACATGCTGGCAGTATAATGTGTTAATTTTGCAAAGTCAAGCACAAGGCACATTAAACCAAATTGAAAATGTTGTTCAAAGAAAGTGAATGAACAAAGAGAAAATTGGCATCACGCAAGTTTAGAGAAAATTCAACATTTTGCTGTTTTTATATGAACCAGATTAAAAGCCTTTTTAAAGCAATACCGCCCTCATTGGGAGACGTTCTTTTCAAATGAAAGTCAGCTTCATCGTCATCGCTCCTCATGTACTAGATAAACAAAGGAATCGAGAAGACCTTTCTCACTTTCCCACGTTGACATGAGATTCACAAATAATAATAGAGTCCACATTAGCAGTAAAGTGCACGATAAACAAACAAACATTAAAACTACAGGGTATAAAGTGCACTCGTATACAGAGTAGAGGTGGGAAGACAGTTCAGCGTCCTGACAGCCTGGCTAATGAAGCTGTTGGTGAGTGTGGTGAAGCGAGAACGGAGGTTCCGGTACCTTCTTCTTGAGGGCAGGAGGCTGAAAAGACTGTGTGCTGGGTTTTCTGGCGTCGCTCACAACTGAGGAGGTTTTGCCGCTGAGGCCGTTGGCGTGAATGTCTTTCAGGGAGGGGAGAGGGGCACCGATGATCCTTCCAGCCGTGTTCACGATGCGCCGCAGAGCTTTTCCGTTGTGATCCGTGGAGCTCCCGTCCAACACGGTGACACAGCTGGAGAGCTGGATGCTCTCGATGGTGGTAGAAAGTGGACATGACGGCTGTGGGGGCTTTCGCTCGCTCGAGTTCGCGGGGGAAGTAGAGGTGCCGCTGTGCCTTCTTTGCCAGTGATACAGTGATGGTGGTCCAGGAGAAGCCCTCACTGATGTGCAGCCCCAGCAATTTGCTGTTGCTCAATCTCTCTACTGCAGCTTCTCTCTGGAAGTCGACCATCATCTCCTTAGTATTGCTGATGTTCAGCAGGAGGTTGACAACATCACCAAGATCCTCGTTCCAGGATTCGAGGTCTCGCCCTGCCTTCGACTCTCCTGGATCTCTTCTGCTTCTTGGTTCACCTTTTTGTTCTGGCTGACTCAGCTGTGACAAGTGCCCACTCGAGCTTAAACACACACTCCCATCAATGATTTCTGTTTAAACTTCGAACTGAAGAAGTCTGCCTCAAGTCACAAATATGGAAATAACTCACTTTTCTACATCTTTATCTCCTAAGGTTCAAAAACCCCATAAAATAAAATCCCTTAGTTCCATCTCTCCTCAACAGGTCGGGGTAAAAACTGACTGCATGAGCCCCGACTTCCAGAAGATGCTGACTCTGGGTAACTTCCAACACAGCAATAGCTTTGACAAAGTGGTAGATCTTTCAAGGGCAGGGAAAAGAAGGAACTTCTGGTATCCATATGGTTGAGCTGGAGAAAACGGGACCTGACGAATGCTCTTCACCCTCTCCTGGAGGAATTTGCCAATTTCAAGTCTCTCCTCTTACAGCAAGGACTCAGGGGTGGCATCTATATCTCCACTCGGTCCTTCCTCAGTACTTATTTCATTTTTAAGATTTGGAATGACCTTTTTTTGTTTGTTTTGACCGAGCAATTGGATGTATACTGCTGACAGAACCCCCAGAACTGGGCCTTGACGACTTCCATGCTCAAACAAGAGTTTGTTTCTGTTTCCATTCCTGCCGGAAAACAACTAACTTACGTCGGAATCCTGTAGTAGTTTATTGTTGAAGCGCCAATACGACTTGACCCGTCGGCCAGGAGTCGCGACCAGCACAAATGCAACTAAAAGATGGTCTGAAAAGCCAACTGCTGTAATGTTATATTGAAGTAATCGGAGTAGGAGGGTCTTTGAGACGTAGAACCTGTCAAGTCTGGATGCTGACACCTGTATTTTATCTAATAAGTATCCAGCAGGTCATGAGGATGAAGTTGGGAGCGTCCGGGAAGATGCTGGATGGGGATCCCAACCTATTCTGTCAGCAGTATCATCAAGAGTGTAATTAAATATCACCCAAGATTAGATTTTTCTTACTTGTTTGTAGAAGTTCCTTCATGAGACTGTGGAACATGTTCTCTCTCTCAGCGCCTCTGGTCAGTGTGTACACATTCACCAGACAAAAGACAGAATCTGCTATCATTGCTCGTACAATCAACAGACGACCTTTCGCCGCTTCAGCGGAGGACAGAAAAAACTGCATCGGTTTAGCCCTTCAGGCGGATGGCTGGACCTGCACTCGTGGTGGTTTCATGGCTGAGGTTATAGGCTCCATCACATCATGATCCCCGGTCCACCTCGTCCTGCCGAACTGCGTGTGTTTCTTGTAAAAAGGGCACGTCCAGCTTTTTCTGCCCACAGATATCTGAGATTAGTGCCGTCCTGCTGTCTTCAAGGAGCCCATTCTCAGGAATGGCATGAAGGGGAGAAAGAGAAGCTCCAGAGAAATCACATGATTGACAGGAGGGCGGATGAAAAAGCAGGAGTGATACATGATCATATCACTTCCCTCTTCTCACAGTTTTGCCTATTGTTGACTTCCTCAAAAGTGTAATGTGTTTTCCTTAAGCGACCTAAGGGCTTTGACTTATTAGATTAATTTAGTGTCGCTAAAGCGATCCATAAGTTTGATTTTCTTGTGCTGTCATCTCAAAAATCAATAATGTCCTCTGAGGTGTAAGCGTTGAACGACCAGACAGAAAGAACAAATCCACACATTGTTCAAATGACTTACCTGTTAATTAAATAGTGCAGCAGACTGCTTCTATTAAATCTTTTGTTTTTGACGACAAAAATAATTTATCTTGCTACTTGTTACTGGCAACAATAACTGTGAAATTTAAAATGATGGTTCTTGCAAACTTGAGCATATGAAATCTACTGTCTGCTTGGTGAGTGTCCCATAACAATTTTTATTTGCGTTTTTTTTTCTTCTCCTACCATGGCTGAGAGTTTATGCTGCTATAAAGTACAGTAAGATCTTTACTCAATTAAAAAAAACCCAAAACATTTCTTATTCCACTCATCTTCTCATCAATAGGACTGCATCTCAAAAAGTAAATTCAGTTCAGTCACTCTCTTCATGCTTTTAGATTTGAAATAGTTATCTAATCTACCATAAATCACGTTCATCAATGCGATATATAGTTTATCATGCATCCCTCCATGTTTTATTTAAAAAAAAATTCGGTTTCATAAAAAATACAAGCTTTCCCTGTGTTTTCCAGTAATTCTATTAACCCCACATTCTATTTTTACGCTGAAAGTTCTTCGTAGCATTCCTGCAACAGCCCAGAAGCAACCCACCATGCTGCTTTGATTAAGAAGAAGTCCCCTCTTTAGGAGAGGTTACATCTCTTTAGAGGGAAATTATCAAGAGAGACAGGAAATCAAAGCATAAACTATCCATTACATTTTTAAAGTAAAAACTGCTGCTGCCCTCTGACTGTTAATCACACTACTTTATCAACTACCGCTGACAGGAAAATAAGAGAAGGCAACTGTTTGCCATGGAGGGATTCCAGCTTGGTTTTTGCCTCGACAATAAACACAATGTATTGTTTGCTTGTGGTGTTTAAAAGTAAAGGAGCATGATGTGGTCACAAAAAATTTCCATGCAATCCAACCCAAATTTGGTCAGTTTAAGGTGCTGCACGAGGCAGCATTACATGACACATCAATTCACTGTTGCCCCCGGTGGGTATCTATGGGACAGAAGACGCCGCTGTGCATCAATGACAACACTGGTCAGAATCGCAGGACAAGTGGTGGCAATGATGCCTGCAGCGCGGGTGAAAAGTACATATGATGGATCTGGTAGAATCAAGGGAAAATACAAAAAAAGGGGTGGGGGGTGAAAAAAATAAAGTCCTCCTCCCCTGAGTTCACCCTTTGAATATACACAAAGATATTAGACATTAGTTTTAAGTGCTAACAGCAGCAGATGATCCTGCCAGCAGTGTGGGAGACGTCAAAGATTTGAGCAAATCTACAGTAACTAGTTTGGCCTCCAGAATGGATGGGATCTGTTTTTGTAACAATCCACAGGCTCTGCTCCCAAACTCTCTGCGTTCCTGTTGTACCATTTATAATGTGTCATTATGTGATTTTAACAGTTATTTTGTCGGTTAGGGGCAATTATTCCAGCTTACATGTGACCATGGATCACATAAACCCGATGCAAAACACATCTGAATGTGTTCAGGCTTTCAAGGGACAACCCAGCTAAGGAGCGTGATGAAGTTTAATATTTAAAGCTTTGCTCCTGCTTCGACATGTAGAGCCATTCAACGACCCAGTCTGTGAGATGAGAATGTGAAAATAAATACTGAACATTTAGAAACACACTTGCTATATATTTTAGACGACAATATTAATATATATAGTCTAAATAATGAGTATAGGTGTGATCACAGATGTAAAATATGTATAATGTACTGGCCAGTCATTTTAATGAAACAATAATTAATAATAGCTCTTGATCATGTCTCAAGTATTATAGATAAAAAAATAGAAAAAAAAATCAATACAAATACAAAGAAAGAAAGAAAGAAACGAACAGGAAAAAAGAACAAGAGTTATGGAATATTTTTGGGATCTTAAGGAGTCGTATTCAAGAGTTTGCATGAGATAACATACCAGATAAATGCTCATCCAGACAGCAGAAGATAGCAGCAGGTGAGTAGGACGGTGGCAGTGAGTCGCAATGGTGGGCAGATGCAACAGAATAGCCAGTGACCTTGATGGCATTCTTCTCCCGGGCTTGAAATATGAAGAGGAATTTATGTGAATTAATTCCAAAGCTCAGTATCCATGAAATCAACCCTGCAGTACATTTCTTTTTGCAGTTCCACTGTATTTGTTGTGCAAGTTCATTTACAGACTCAGGGGCCCCACCCGAATTGTTCAGTGTCAAGGGATTGTTTCTCCCTGAAAGTGAGTGTGACCTTCATTGGAAACAGCCTTTTTGCAGCAACCTAATAGCTGTGCTTCACTCGGATGACTTTGCTGGACAAAAAGTGTGAGAATTAGAATTTCATATAGAACTTCTGGGGAATGATCATCCCCATTTGTGAAGGATACAACTTTGGTCAACAAATGTGGAAAGGAACAGTAAGGATTTACAGAGAAGTTTCTGTTTAAAAAAATCTGATATGATACATTCTATTGTCTAATTTAGTATTTTCATAAAACTGCACGATCTCTCGTGGTGTGAAATCATTAGCCAGTACCTAAAATTATGACAGAGATGTTTTATTAATACATGTAAATACATTGTAAACAACTTGTTAAAAGGACCAAAGTGTTATTTCAATTTGTCCACCTGATGAGCTTTAGCATGAAGGGAAATCATTCATTATCCATTACATTCAAGAGGTTTTGAATTCTTCAAAATGTCTTCAGCTTTTTTAGCAAGCTTGTCCATCAAAACCTTAAACTGAAATTTAAATGATTACACTGTTCATGGAGTTACGCTGTGCATGGGAGCATCATCACCTCTGATGTCGAGCAAGAGGTTTGATGCACTGAAAGCACAGGCTACTTCTGTGATAATGGAATTATCGAGTCAGTAATGCTGACAATCAAGAATGTTAAAAACCTATGCGTGTGTTTCCTCTGAGCTTCTCATGTTTTCCTCTCACAGTCAGCGGTTCCACCACGAGTGACCTTTCCTGATGATCTCCTCGGTGTAAGAGGAGAACTTCAGGAGGTTGTCAAGGCCCCGGTGTCTGTGCTCCTTCACCGTTTCTACAAGCTCCCCCTGTATGATGGTGGTGATTTCCTCCGCCAGTTGCCTCTGACTGCTGGAGAACGTGATGAACATGTCCTTAGTCTTGCTCCCATTCAGCTTCAGGCAGGAGGCTTCGCTCCCAGAGCACAAAGACCTGGAGGGCTGAAGCATGGTGGAGTGAGAGACCGGACGATAGGGACAGGAGAACAGTGTCGTTGGCAACCTGGTTGAGGTGAAGAGGGTGTCAGCATCATTGTTCATCATTGTCCACCAGCACCTTCTGAGATCTGTTGGTGAGGAAGCTGATGATCCACTGAATGAGCCGGTGGTTGAGGTATATATATATATATATATGTGTGTGTGTGTGTGTGTGAAGGACGGGTGGCGAGCGTCGCTCAGAATGGAGGAGGTTCTGCAGGTAAGGCGGGTGATGTGTGGGTCTTTTAGGGAGGGGAATGGGGCACCAAATGAATCCTTCCAGCTTTGTTCGCATGCATGACGCACTGCAGAGCTTTTCTGATCTAGAGTCATCAGAGGACTCTCGTGAACCGCAAGTGAGTGTATGTTACACCACAGCTTGAACTCTTTAAAATACACTGGTTGTGTTGGAAATATATTTACAAGAAGACAGCAACCCCAAAACATGCAAGTATGAGTTTCATCGCTCGACAAATGAGTACCAGAGTGTATCAAATAATTCTTCTCTGGAGGTGGAATGCTACAATAGCCCAAATTAAAGCTGTTACAGCAGCTACATATAAGTATATTCAGCATAACCTCTCCAGAGATATTAAGGAAATGATCCATAAGTCTAAAAAAACAATTGTGTGGACAGTTCCAACCTCATCAGCGTTGCATATAATGCTGCTATAAAGGTACTTTAGCGGGTTGTTTTGCACTGGGAAGACATACATTTAACTCACTTACAATTTGCATATCTCCCGAGCCAAAACCGACTGCCTAACTAAATGAATCTAAAAATACTGTACTGTTTTAACTTTAACCATGACTAAAGCAGAGAAGACCATGAAAATCCAAACACCAGTTCTGTCTTATGAAGAAGGCTGTGAAAACCTAATCAGAGTGTGTGTGTTTTAAAAGTTTCTTACTTATTAATTATAAATCAAAACAAAAGATAGAAAAAACAATATTGTAAATTAAAATAATCAAATGACACACAAGCATTTGCAAAGTCAAGTGAACAACAACAAATTAACATTGCGAAAAGAAAGTCATAAATGAAATATTATTGCTCAGTATCTTCTTCAGCTTATGTCTGAAGGTCGTCATAAGATTGTATCCATAATTCAGTCAGAATCTTATGAGCATTTCGAGTCATTAACAATGAATGCATCGTCTCTTGAAATGAAAAATGAAGTACTTGCTTATGATTGACCTATTAATCACCACATTGAAACAGTGGAAGGAAACGTTTACTCTTACAGGGAGCTCAGAAATAAGGAAAAAAAAATGTTGGAAATAAGTATCAAGGACAAGATACGATTCCTAAATGTCTTCTTTTCCTTTATTTCATGTTTGTTTGTTGTTGGTTTTTTTTTGCATTAAGTTTTCCATCATTTGGAATCAGGTTTTGAGTTATTTCAGGTTATTTGGGGGGGAAGAGGGTTTCTGGATTGAAAGGATTTACCTCACAAATGTTGTTAGTCTTCAAGGTAAGTATGATTTGATAGCTGAACATAGGAGAAAAGGCAGAATTAAGATCTCACCGAAAAGCTATGGCATAGATTCAAATTGCCCTGTGTTCAGTCACAGCTATTTAAAATCCCGATGATACAGTTGTCTCTTAAAATATTGATAATTATTAAACATAATTGAAACATTAAGAGTTTCAACACCGTCCAGCTGATTGCAACAACATAAATGCATTTCCGTATTTTAGATCACTGCTATTCAAATTTTGCTATGAAAAATACAGTTATAGGTTCATTGTGAACCCTGTAACGTATAATTGGTTTCTGGCCCAAAAAAAGAAAGAAAAAAAGAGACAAAGACATAAGTGAAACAAAGCAATGACACTCTGAATTCACATCAAACATTTTGCGGTGACTTATATTTTCACGAAAATTGAAAAAGCGACATTCAAGAAGTGGACCCACAACATGTGTGTCAATGTATAGTGTGTGTGTGTGTGTGTGTGTGTGTGTGTGTGTTAGCTTTTTCAGGTGACGAGGGTGACAATGAAATATTTAATGCTGAAGAAAAACTTGAGAAAATGGGCAAAGCAAATTTTACTTTAAATAAACCACAGTCTGTCGAATCAGGATTGAAATAAATACAAAAGGGGGGGGGCAGGTTTAAGCGGGATTACCATATAAACAGGTTTGGTTGTCCTACTCATCTTTGGCAATGAGATAGAATTTGATTAAGATGAGTTAAATCAATAAAATGACTGCTCCCATGCAAATTCAATCTTACATAACTGACACCAATCTGATTTTCTGATCATCTCTCCCACACTGTCTGGCATTGAACTGTGTTCTCTGCATCCTTTACAAGAAACCAAATCAAAAGGCTGAAAAAGGTGATGTGGCATTTCACAGATCATCCATTGGAAAGGAGAAGCTCTGCTGCGACTCTCCTTTCCATTGATTTTGCTACAACACACTGAGTGTAGTGGAATTATATTTGATGTGTACCGACAGGATTTTTTAAAGAAATTGTATTGAAACTGAAACTCAACACGATGAGAAACTCTCTCGATACCAAAGAAACCATTAACTGTGACTGGCCCTCTATCTATCTATCTATCTATCTATCTATCTATCTATCTATCTATCTATCTATCTATCTATCTATCTATCTATCTATCTATCTATCTATCTATCTATCTATCTGTCCATCTATCTATAAACATGTACTGTATTTACATACATACAGTGTGCAGTATACAGATATGTTCCATTCCCAGGCTGCTCCATTGAAGATAATGCACATGAGACCGCAAAGTTTTGCCATCATCTATTTAAGATTTACTTTTAAGGATAGATACTTCAATCTAATTCTTTCTCTTTCAAGATATCATATCCATCTCTGATTAGCGGGCTTTGACACACATCACAATTTGAAAGAGTATTAAAAGACTACCGGTTGATGTCAATCTCAAAGTGCACATAAAAGCTAGATAGATGTCACAGAAGAAAAAAGGTAGCTGGCATCACAATAAAATACTTTTTTTTTCAGGACGCATCCCCTCCTTGCTTCCTGCAAACAAGGCCATGAGACAGCGGCTGCTCTATGAGGCAGATTTCTTGCTTCAAAGCAGTCAATCTTCAGATTGGAGGAACGGGATGTTTAATGTTTCATAGCATATTGTTTTAAAATGATCGTATCCACTGGAAGAGTGGTAAAAAGGCTATACAACACTTACAGTAATGTACAGCATAAATAAACCAGAGAATTAAGTTTACAGGAGCCATAAATGTAACTGTAAATGGGTACGTACCTTCTGTTGTCAGGCAGTGATTTCAGGCAAACACATTTAACTTTGCTGATCCCTGTGAGAATATGAGAGTAAGCACAGTCACTGATTCATCCAAGACTTGAAACATGGCAGTGTTCATAAATAAGGTTGTAGGGCACAATAAGAATGTAAAAAAAAAGGTTATTTTAATATCCATCTGTTAATATCTTATATAACATAATAATTCATTATTAGAATTGTTATTATTATCATTATTATTATTATTATCATCTAATTATTCGTAGCATCCCATCTGCAGTGGTTGAACCATGACTTAATATCCTGCAGTCTGAGACCTCTCCTCTTATCATTGAGAGCAAGTCGAATTCTCAACCCTGATCTGATCTGTCAAAGTCACAAGCCAAAGTCAATTTTATTGTCAATTTCTCCACGTGCTGGACATACAGAGGAATCGAGAAGACGTTTCTCACAAGCCCACGGTGACATGAAATTGACAAAATAATAATAATAATAGAATGGGTCAGCGTGAGATAAGAGGATGGAGAAAATACGGTTAAATGGAGACAGAAGATGCCCTGTGGTTACCCCTGAAGGGAATAGCTGGAATAACATTAGTTCTACAAAATGACTTAAAACATTTCACTCCCAAGTTTTTGCTGTTTTTAATTAATATTTTTCACATTAATTGACTGTACTTAAGAATTTCAATGCTTCCGCATACGATAGTTAAGAATCCTTCTTCCGAAAATATATTTTCAAATCATCTGCAATTTTTTATTTTATTTTGAAAAGCATTTCATCTACAAAAGCTTTTCAAATCATATTACAAGTAGAAAAAGCCAAAAATAGATACAAACATCAAGACCGAAAGACCTGAAACCCTGATATTTCTGAATTTTCAGCAAAGTTCGATTTTCATATTCCTATGAAGTTGGCAAAGAGCCGGGTGACGGGATGAGAGCATCACTTAAACACCCTCCTCCTTGCTGAATTCTTTTTATTTATCGGATAGAATTTTAAGTGTAACTCGATGAATTCATTATCTACCCCATTAATGCTGCACACAGTGTCGCAAGGGCCTTTTAGACAATCTCAGGGCTCGTTTATGCTTCAACATTTAATAAGCATACGCATACAGATGGAGTCATTTCTCCCTCCTCTGTGTTCATTTCATGCATAATGCTGTATATTTTCTTGGAGCTTGCAGATGCTTAGCCAAACGCAGCAAGCAAAGCAGAACTGCCTGACACTGTGGGGGCAGTGTTATGCAGTACGCATAACTGGCCAAATGACCAGCAACAGCGAACAGGAACAGGAAGAAAACATTGCATCAGTATAATCCAATCAATTCTACGTCAACATGCCACAACATGTTTATTGGGTCCACAGACCTCAGCCGCCTACTGGGTTTCCCCTCTCTCTCTCTGTCGTTTTCTGTCGTCTGAAACAGAACTCGTAACTTGGAAGTGACCTCAAACATCCATTGGATATGTTTCTCCACAGCCATGGCAAACTTAGGTATGCATTGGAAGTATGTCAACGAAGACATGTAACACTGTTGGCAATTTATATTCTAAAATGAATCAACACACAAACATCAATTAAAAAATACTGAAAAAAAAAATCATGAATAATTCCGTCAATAATTCTGATAAGATAAGATAATACTTTATTGATCCCCATAGGGGAAATTCTTTTGTTGCAGCAGCGCAACAATAAGAATCTCAATAAATCTGAGTATGAATACAAATAAGAGACACAATTAAAAGACTGTCAAAAAATATATATTAAAAAAAAGTAAATAGATATGAAAATAAATTAACAAAGAGCAAGGGTGAGAGAAGCCAACGAAAAAACGACAAAAACAAGGGCTAGGATAAGGACAGAGTGACAACGACAATGAAACAATGACAACAATAAACAGGATGCAATGGAGTGATATCAATAAGGATAATGATAGACTGCGAGGTTAGAGCAAGACACGTGTGAGCGAGTGAGTAGTGAGGTTGTGGTAGCACAGACGCACCTCCAACGAGTCAGAGAATTGCACCGTCCAGACTGCTGTCAAACAGTCTGATGGCCGTGGGCACAAAGGAGTGTCTGAAGCGTTCGGTTCTGCACTCGGGTGGGATGAGCTGTTGGCTGAATGAGCTGCCCATCAGCCACAGCTCGTTGTGCAGGGGGTGGGAAGGATTGTCCAGGATAGCTTGCAGTTTTGTCCTTCACCCTCCCCACTGCTACCCATTCAAGATGGTCCAGGTTCAGTCCCACCACTGAGCGGGCTTTCCTCAATAGCTTGTTGAGCGTGCTGACCTCACCAGTCCTGGCACCGCCCCACCAGCACACTATAGCAAAGAAGAGTGCGCTGGCTACCTCGGACTGGTCGAAGGTCTTGAGTAACCAACTGCAGACACCAAACGACCTCAGTCTCCTCAGGAAGAACATCCTGCTCTGACCCTTCCTGTAGAGGGCTTCCATGTTGTTTGTCCAGTCCAGTTTATTGTTAATGTGGACCCAAAAGTACTTGTAGGAGTCCACAATCTCAGCCTCCTCACCCTGGATGGTGATCGGTATACATGTCCTCCGATTCTTCCTAAAGTCCACAACCACCTCCTTGGTCTTGGAGATGTAGGAGGTGGTTTTGGTGCTCCACTCTACAAAACCCGCAATCGGGTCTCTGTACTCCTCCTCATCGTTGTTGTTGATGCATCCAATGATGGAGGAGTCATCAGAGAACTTCTGAAGTTGGCAGCAACTGGAGTTGTGTCGGAAGTCAGAGGTGAAGAGGGTGAAAAGGAACGGAGACAGGACAGTACCTTGGGGTACACTTGTGCTGCACGCAACGGGCTCCGAAACACAGCCGTCCACCCTGACACACTCCGGCCGTCCAGTGAGTTAGTCCAGGATCCAGGCAACGATGTTGGGGTGGAGTTGTGTACTCAGCAGCTTGTCCTTAAGGAGGGTGGGTTGGAAACTGTTGAAGGCACTGGAGAAGTCAAAGAAAGTGACTCTCACAGCGCTTCCCACACACTCTTGACGGGACAAGGTCCTGTGTGTGAGGAAGATGATTGCATCCTCAACAGCCATGTGCTGCCTGTACTTGAACTGCAGAGGGTCCAGGGAGGCAGATAGTCGTTCCTTCAGGTGCTGGAGTATGAGCCTCCAAATATCTTCAGGGGTGGCGTGACGCAGGAGGTAGAGCGATCATCTTTGGAACCAGACCTTCCTGGTTCGATTCCCTGCTTCTCCTTGTGTGTCAAAGTGTCTTTGATCAAGACACTGAACCCCTAACTGTTCCCCTGACACAGGTCGACGGCATGCCAACTGCTCATGGTTCATCCATGAAGGGTTAAATGCAGGGAATGAATAGGGAGGGATTAATAAAGTATTCATTATTATTATTATTGCGTGACGTTAATGTCACCGCCCTGTGGTCATTGAGAGCCCTTAGACGTCCTGGGACAATGCAGGAGGTCTTCCAAAGGTCAGGCACCTTCAGCAACCTCAGAGAGAGGCTCTAGATGTGATGGAATACTCCCACAAGCTGCCCAGCACACACATGCAGCTGATGGAGATTAGGCTGAGGCCATGGTTGGGGAAAGGGCTGTCATCTTCCTCACCTCCCTCTAAACCTCTTTTGTCTTGTTCTGCTCAATCCTGGACTCTATCTTCTCCTTAAAGTTGAGGTTTGCCTCCCTCAGCTTCCTCCTCAGCTCCCCTTGGACAGCCCTGAGGGTCTGGCGGTCCTTAGCCATGAAGGCTCTCTTCTTCCTATTAAGAAGGTCCTTGATGTTCTTGTCAATCCACGGCTTGTTATTTCTGAAACTGAAGGAATATGTTAGCTTAGAAGTGCTCTTGTAGCATAGTTGTGAAAAAAAATGTAAATTAGAGGTGTTCTTATAGCATAATAGTAATAAGTAAATAATTCCGAATAATCCTTAAAGAAGAGACGCTGTGTCCTTGTGTTTATCATTTCCTGTGAAGCCGATGGTGCAGGTGTTTAGTTAGAAGTACATGTGCACAGCAGAAGAACGGGGAATCACAAAAACACAAGAGGGCCTTCGGCAGAAGGTAGCAAGAGGCACCCAGGAAGGCCTGAAGGAAAGACAAAGGAGCAGGAGGAGAGAAGAGAGGTCACGCCGACTGTCTTGCATGATGTCTGGAGCGAGCGACTGGGTAGAAGATGCCAACAGTCAGAACAATCATCAACACTAAATACGTACGCGAAGGACAACTGTGACCGCCTCTGGGGGGCTTCATAATCATGTGTGTAGTAACGATCAGGGTTCTTCTGTGTCTTCATCCTCCTGTGTGTGGATGGCAGAGAACCTCCAGCTGCGGGACTCCTGTATCCTTGCTGACAGAATTTGATTCTATTTGATCAGACTGCTCTTGGAAAAGGCGTCCTTGCTTCCTTCACCTGATCATTGAACTCGTTTGTGATTTGTTACAGGCTGAACAAGTACACTTAACAAAACAACAGACCTTCTTAGATGGGACTATGTTGTCCTCAATTAGATGTATTACGTTACACAACGAGGGAGACCCTCAATATCGTTACCAAAGTCTTTTTTTAAAAAGACTCCACGGTGACACTCGTGAAGCACTCTTGTAATACCTCCTCCTGTAGCTTTGGACCAGTTCCTTCAGACCTGGTGATGGCCGCCTGCCTCTTCATCATCGGTGTGTAGGTGGTGGCCAGGAGGACCGGGTTATGATCCGAGTTGCCCAGAGGGGGGAGAGGGAAAGAGTTGTTGGCGTCCCTCACATTCGTATACAGGTGGTCCAGGGTTTCTGTAGATCCATGATCGCTAAGTGGTTGACGTCACCGGCGCTGGCTGCAGCCGCAGACGGGGGAACGTAAACGAGCACCAGGATGGAGTGTGAAAATTCACGTGGGAGGGTAGTAGGGGGGGAAGTACTTCCGCCATGAGCTCCACATCAGGGGTGCACACAGAGACCTTCACGGTGATATGAACGGGGTTGCACCATTTACTGTTGACAAAGATGGCAAGCCCTCCTCCTCTCCTCTTGCCTCGCATATATGGATATATATATATATATACTTTTTTATTCTTTTTTTTTTTTTTCTTTTCCCTCTAGTGTTGCTGCTGCAACACCCGAATTTCCCCTATGGGAATCAATAAAGTATTATCTTATCTTATCTTATATCATTTTTTTTTACATTTTATTTTTTGTTTCTTTTTGAACTGTAACAGTGAATGCTGCAGAGATTGTCATGTCAAATATTTAGTACTGTTGGCCTTTTTCTTCAAAGCAATGCATAAAAAACAAACCCGGTGGCACATTTGTGCGCACTTCTGCCTCACAGCAAGAAAGACAACAGTTTGACTCTGACGGGACCTTCCTGTGTGGACACTGTGCGATCTCCTCGTGTCTACATGGGCTTCCACCAGGTTCTCAAGTTTCATAAGTTAAGAGACCCTGACTTGCCCAGATGTGTGAATGACAGAGGGGTTTCATTTTTCTACATTCGTGATCAACGGTCAACCAGTCCAGGGTGTTCCCTCCCTCTCTGCCAATGACAGCTATGGCAGTCTTGCTGCTGAAACAGGGACCTCAATCTGTAGAGGTCAAAAAACCCCATCGATAAACCTGAAGCCGAAACAAAGCAGTGAAAGCTGCGGTAGCGGGCTACACTGTCTGCCACAAATCTCCAGCCTTTTGTATTTATGGGTGGTTGTGTGGTTGCAAAAAATGCTGTGATGTAATGGTTAAGCCAAAGATTAGCTGAGCAAGGTCTTTCAGCCTTGTTTGCCCCTGTTTCAAACTCAAAGTTGTTCTCTTAGACGTAGTTTGGCCCGTCTGTGACACAAAATTATTATGTGATTACAGGAAACCTTTAATGAAGGTATGTCCTGATAAGCACCATCATGGAATTTGGAGACTCTCATGACACAAATAATAAACCAGAAAAAACATCAACAACAAACGGATGAAGAGTTTGTTGATGTTAAAGATATTAAAAAAATAATAGACATACTTAATGTGAAAGCTGTCCCAAACACAGTTTTCTGGCTTGGGGAATATTTGGTAGAAAAGTTCTTCTTTATAAGATGGACACGCCTAATCTATTTTCATGATACAACTTTATAGTTGAATGCTACATTGTGAATGTAACACAAGATTGATAAATATTAAACACTGAGGCGTAGAATTAAAAAAACACATGAAAGAAAGACATTGGATCTTTTTTTTGACGGGAATGGTTAAAATTACAATGATTACTTCGGACCTCGGTCAGGTCAGTAGATATTGACAAAAAATATCATCCAGTTTTTCAACAAAAGCTACAGCTGAATTTTAACTCCGTACGATAGATTGCAGTATATATCTCTAAGCCTTTTATTGTTGTACACTCTCAGATGTAACTAAGGAGTCATTTGAACACATTATCCATTATGACAAACACACGTATATATAAATATATGTGCGTGCATACATATACATATACATATACATATACATATACATATACATATACATATACATATACATATACATATACATATACATATACATATACATATACATACGCAAATGCATATACATATGCATACGCATATGCATACACATATACATATACATATGCATATGCATATATATCGAGGCCTACACATACACGCATATATATATACATATGTACAAAAAACATGTATTTACACAAACATAAATTGCTGTACAGATGTATAGTGAACTGTCAACTGTGAACTTCAAAATACAGACTTCATCGTTTTTTGCTTCGGTATTTTTGATAAAAGTAAATTCCACATTGTAGTGCACGAATAAAGAGTAGCCTGAATGTCTGCCTCTGTTACTGGGTCTTTAAATTAAAATATTTTTGAAGAGTTCCACTGGGAAATGAGTGTGGAGCTAATCTAACAAAAACAGTGTATCCCCATTGGTTGTCATCTCCTTGCTGTCTAACTTTATGAAAGTGCTGTTTATGCTAATATCGTCATTCATCGTCAAAGGGAAAGGGTAAGGCATGTGGAAACAATAACCTAGCTGTTTTTGTGATCCCTTGCTCACTCCCAGTCTCTTAAAAGGGGGGAGACAACATTGCAGGCTTGCACAAAGGACTAGCGGTGTCTGTCTCTCAAAAACAGCCCTATTGTGACTCAAGTAGCTATCATTTTGAGACTATAGATGCTGGGGAGAGCCACAAATCAGAGGAAGGCAATGAAACAGACAAAGTCACCAGAGGACAATTGTGAGAGGGGCAAGATTTTTAATAATGCAGGGGTTATTGGTTTGATCAGTAAACCGATAATGTATTATAAGAAAGAAAGATCCTCAGATCCTTCTGGGGTTCTCTGGAGCAAATATGCAGTTGCGATGTAACAGTCATCTTTCAGTAACAGGTAGTGTAATTCTTAGTTATGTCGACATAAAGAGATCTTTCACCAAAAATGATATTTTGTTTGGAGGAATTCTATAGGTTATAAAAGATTTTGATAGGTGTAGCAGTCACCAACACCAATATAGTCAGTATCTATGTCATTCTTAAAACAAAAAGAAACAAGTTGCTTTTATTTGCGCTCAGTTAGCACGAACTGAGAGCAGTCGGAAACAAAGATATCTTTTGGCAAAATTAAAACTAGAACTGCTATTGGGGGAAAATGTACCCACTAATAGAAAGCAATGATTTACAAGTTGCAATTTTTGTTTACTGATCATTGAACAAATTACTGTATTTTTTTTTAGCTTTTTTTATGTTTTATTGATAACATAGCTAAAGCTTTGAAAGGAATGAAGAGTCTGCAATCTTCTACAACATTCTTGGTTTGATTCTCATACTCCTCCTTGTCTGTGCAAGTGTTGTTGAGCAAGACACTGAACCCCTACCTGCACTCCTGGCGCTGCTTATGCAGTTGCCTACTGCTCATCCATGATGGGTTAAACACACTGGTTGAATTTCACGAATGTTGTGCTGTATGTGGAACTGACTGTGACAATTAAGTGTTTTCTTCTTCTTAAAAAATGAATATCACAAAATAAAAAAAAATTAAAAATACATCCACGCTTTTCCCTTCAGGTGTCGCCACAGCGAATCAACCGTCTCCTTCCAACCCTATTCTCTGTATCCTCCTCTCTCACACCAACTAACTTCATTTCCTCTCTCAATACGTAGATAAATCTTCTCTTCGGTCTTCCTCTACACCTCCTGCCTGGCAGGTCCAATTCCAGCATCCGTCTACCAACACAATCACTATCCCTCCTCTGTACATGACCCAACCATCTCAGTCTGGCTTCTCTGACCTTCTCTCCAAAACATCTAACATGTGCCGTCCCCCTGATGATCTCATTTCTGATCCTATGCACCCTCATCACTCCCAAAAAGAACCTCAACATCTTCATTTCTGCTTCCTGTTTTTTCTTCATTGTCACTGTCTCCAAACCATACAGCATTCCTGGTCTCACCGCTGTCTTGAGCACCTTTCCTTTCATTCTGGCAGAGAGTCTTAAATACATAGAACCCCTGACACTTTTCTCCACCCATTCCAACCAGCTTGAACCCGTTTCCTCACCTCTTTTCCACACTCTCCATTGCGCTGGACTTGAAATTACTTGGAATCCTCCAACTTCTTGATCTCCACTCCCTATAGCCTCACCGTTCAACTCGGGTTCCTCTCGTTCACACATATGCATTCTGTCTTGCTGCGACTAACCTTCATTCCTCTCCTTTCCAGAGCAAACCTCCACCTCTCAAGATTTTCTTCAACCTGTTCCCTGCTCTCACTACAGATCACAACTGTCATCTGCAAACATCATGATCCATGGAGATTCTTGTCTAACCTCATCTGTCAGCCTGTCCATCACCGCTGCAAACAGGAAGGGACGCAGAGCTGATCCCTGATGAAGTCTCACCTCCGCCTTGAACTTCTCTGTTACACCTACAGCACACCTCACCACTGTCTCACAGCTTTCATACATGTCCTGGACCAGTCTAACATACTTCTCCACCACGCCAGACTTCTTCATACAATACCAGATTTCCTCTCTTGGCACCCTGTCGTATGTTTTTTGTAGGTCTACAAAAGCGCAGTGCAGCTCCCTCTGACCTTCTCTGTACTTCTCTATTAGCATTCTCAAAGCGAATACTGCATCTGTGTTACTCTTTTTAGGCATGAAGCCACACTGCTGCTCACAAATGCTGATTTCTGCTCTCAGTCTAGTTTCCACGACTCTTTCCTATAACTCCATTGTATGGCTCATCAACTTTATCCCTCTATAGTTACTGCAATTCTGCACATCCCCCTTATTCTTGAAAATGGGCACCATCACACTTCTTCCCCATTCCTTAGGTATCTTCTCACTCTCTAAGCTCCTATTGAATTATCTAGCCAGAAACTCAACAGCTGCTTCAGCTAGACACTTCCATACCTCCACAGGTATATCATCTGGACCAACTGCATTTTCCTCATTCATCAGCTCTTCAAAGTACTCTTTCCATGTTCCCATCACTCGTCTAGCATCAGTCCCCTCAGTGCCATGATTCTTCTCCGTTAACCACCTTCTCTGTATACACCCCTGCACTTAATCATTCCACCAGCAGGTATCCTTATCTGCTTTCCTTCCAGACGACACACCAAGTACTCTCCTACCTTTCTCCCTGATCACATTAGCTGTAGTTGTGCAAATCAGCTGGGAGATCGCCCTGACCACCAAGAGCATTTCTCATCTCCTCCCTGAAAACCAGACAACACTCTTCCCTTGTCAGGTTCCACCACGTTGTCCTCTGCTCTGCCTTTGTCCTCTTGATCTTCCTTGCCATCAGAGTCATCCTACAAACCACCATCCTCTGCTGTCTGGCTACACTCTCACCTACCACTACTTTGCAGTCATTGATCTTTCAGATGACCTCATCTATACAAGATGTATTCCACCTGCGTGCTCCTACCTCCGCTCTTATAGGTTACCCTATGTTCCTGTCCCTAAAAAGTATTCACCAGTGCCATTTCCATCCTTTTTGCAAAGCCTACCACCATATGTCCCTCTGTGTTCCTATCCTGGATACCAAACCTGCCCATCACTTCTTCATCAGCTCTATTGCCTGCATCAACATGTCTATTGAAGCCTGCACTAACAGTCCCACATCTCTGGGGATATTCTGCATCAATTCATCTAACTCTCTCCAGAACTTCTCCTTCTCCTCTAACTCACATCCCACCTGTGGGGCGTAGCCACTAACAACATTGAGCATCACACCTTCAATTTCTAGTTTCAGGCTCATAAGTCTATCTGACATTATTTTCGCCTCCAGAACATTCCTAACAAACTCCTCTTTCAAGATAAAGCCTACTCCATTTCTCTTCCTGTCAGCACCATGATAGTACAACTTAAGCTTAAGCTCTTAAGCTTCTAGCCTTACTACCTTTCCACCTGGTCTCCTGGACACATAGTATATCCACCTTCCTTCTCTGCATCATGTCAACCAACTCGCTACCTTTTCCTGTAATCGGCCAAACATTCAAAGTTCCTGCTCTCAGTCCCGGACTCTTGCCTTTCCTCTTCTCTCTCTGCTTCAGAACACGCCTTCCTCCTCTCCGTCTTCGACCCACAGTAGCCCAATTTCCACTGGTACCCTGTAGGTTATCGGCACCAATGGCGGTCGTTGTTAAGCAGGCCTCGACCGATCCGGTATGAGCTTCAAAGGTTTGGTTCGCATATTTGGTTTTGGGAAAAGTTTTACGATGGATACCCTTCCTGATGCAACCCTCTGCATTTATCTGGGCTTGGGACCAGCTCAGGGAGACACTGACCTGTTCCCGCCCGAGGCTGGCTCCAGGAGACGTTAGCCCCTTCTGCCCTGAGGCTGCATTATATATATAAAAAAGAAAAAAAAAATTCCCGCTGTTATTCAGCGAATGCATCGGACTGATGGATTAAAATTGACGAAATAAAAAAAAAAAATCATCAATACAGTAATAACACATAACAGCAAAGGAATAATAAAAGTATAGCCTTCTGATGACTCCGTTGAAACGTATGAAACATCAGAGTTACATGGAAACTCTTGCTAAAACGTCTGCAGTTTTGAATTAGTTGATGACATAGGGTGTTATATCATTACACAAATGGTGCCCCCAAACTAAATAGAAACCATCAATAAAGCTAAAATCAACACAAGTCAACATGTCAGTTTTCAAAGAAAAAAGTCAAACAGCATTTTCCCCCATACCTGAGCTTCCAATATGCAGTCAGACACAGTGACCAGCAGATAAATAATCTAGGATTGCTCAGGAGGTACAAAAAAGTGGTGTCTCCAAAATTCAATGTCCTTGTCAGCTAATATCAATTAAGCCGCCCACTGAAATGACAAGATGGCCTGTAGCCCTCTGCATCCAGGCTCTGCTGTCCAAACACAGTATTCTTCATTCTTTCATCATTGTTCTTCTTTCATTTACTGGATGATCCCTTTCTCATATCAATAATGGTTCCGATCATCTCCGGGTTTATAATTCTGAAGTTTCTTTGGGGCATATCTTTTAGTTATTATATTACCTTTATTGCCTGACCCTTTATTGGTCCCCTTGCCAGATTATCTCTGTTAAACTCCACATGAGAACCATTCTTTCTTTCCTTCATGAGACTGAATCATTTCATTGCTGCCTGATAATGAGTCAAATGATAAGAATGTGAGATGTCAAACCCATGAACGATTATTTTCTGCAAACAATGGTTCTGAACATGTGTTGGGCACTGCAGTTGTGTCCATTATATCTTTATGGACTGGCAACAATTTAATCATCTTTAAACTCATGTTTGAATTCCAGCAATATTTTCTAAATTGAGTGTTTCATACTAATTAAACTGGCTCTTTGTCTCTTTCTATGTTCCCGGAGTTTCTGTTTCTTTTTGTCTTTCTTTATTTTCTCTGTTTATCATTTCATTTCAACACTCATATCTGCTTCTTCACCAGTGTCATGTTAACATTCTGGTGCTGTCTGTGTTTCTATCATTCATTAAATCGTTCTGAATCTGATAGCAATAGATTTAGGGCTAAGTAAGGGGATTAGGATTTTATGGATCCCTTTCTTTTCAGCAATCATTTGGAAGAAAGCTAAACATTCTTCTTTTTTTACGATAGCACAAGTATATTTGGGAAACAATCATTCAAGTACTTTACAACAACTTATATCACACTCTCCAAAAATAATTCCCTTTTCACATGGAATTAGATGAAGTAGTAATAAAATAACTCAGTAAAAGCTTTGCATTATTGCATTATCAAAATTGCTTTATACAGCACCATATCATGTAAATAACATTACTTTGCTTTTTGGAATTATTCATTTCTGATTACAAATGTGACTAGAGATGCGGGAAGATAACATTCTCAAATTCGAAAACAATGGAGTGTCTTTATTAAAATGCCAGTGTAAGCACAAATTATCACATTTAAACTGCACTGCATAGATTGATTACCTTCTGCAGTTAAATATCTAATCATCGTAAACATTTGTTCAACGAAAAAGGCTGTAGTCTGGATAGACATGACCATTTATTTGAATTGATAGAGTCAATTCAAATAAATGGCCATGTCTATTGGCTTAGCTGCAAAGCCCCATGGGTGCAGGCCTATCAACATGGGTCCCCCCTCCCTTGGGTCCACCATTCATAGTTGGGGCCATGCAGGTTGGATGTGATGTGAGCTGAGTGGTGGCCTGAGTGAGGGATCTCAGCCGTCCGATCTGCAGGTGCAGAAGCTGGCTCTAACATGGAACGTAACCTCTTTGGTGAGGAAAGAGCCTGAGCTAGTGCACGAGGATGATAAGTTTTGGCTGGATATAGTTATACTCACCTCGATGCGCAGCTCTGGCTCTGGAACCAGGCCTCCTGAGTTGGGGTCTTTTCTACTCTGGAGTTGCCCCCAGTGAGAGGCACTGGGCAGGTGTGGGTATATTGATTGCCCCCCAACTTGGTGTTTGCATGTTGGGGCTCAACCTGGTGGATGAGGGGGTAGCCTCCCTCTGCCTTCAAGTTGGGGGATTGGTTCTCAGTGTTGTGAGTGCCTATGCACCTAAGCGCAGTTCTGACTACCAACCCTGTATGGATTCCTTAAAGGGACTGCTAGAGAGGCTAGAAGTTAGGGACTCCCTGGTCTTACCAGAGGACTTCAACACCCACCGGAAGCAACAGCAAGACCTGCAAAGGTGTGATTGGGAGGAATGGTCCCCCCGATCTGAAGCTGAGCGGTGTTTTGTTTGTGGAGTTCAGTGCTCGTCAGGGACTGTCCATATTGAACTCCATGTTCAGACATAAAAGTGTGCACATATACATCTGGCACCAATACACCTTCGGCCAAAGTTCAATTATCGACTCTGTGGTCATTATTGGACTTGAGGCAGCATGTTCTGAACACTCAGATGAAGAGAGGGGCGGAGTTGTCATGTGATCACCACCTGGTGAGGAGCTGGCTCCAATGGTGGAGGAGGATGCTGGTCACACCCAACAAACTCATTGTGAATGTCTGTTGGGAACATCTGGAAGAGTCCCCTTTCGGACATAGTTTCAACTCCCACCTCCAGCAGATCCACCCTGGGTTCCATAAGGCTCTGCATGTTGTAAGGGCTGTCCTGGTGGAATTGACAGTGCCATGGGAGTGCGGCTGTGAGGAAGCTGCAGAGAGGAAAATAGCTGAATACCAGCAATTTGTTCAAGACTGTAGGGATGCTGCTGATGACTGCAGAAGTGGGATGTTGATGCTTCCCAGCACAATCTGTTTCGAAACTAGTGACAAGGTTGGCCTGAGAGGCCACTAGAGGAAAGCAGCAGTTCATAGGCTGGGGGAAGTGTTTGAGAGAGCCTCCTGCTGAATCTGGCTCAAGAGAGTGGACACAACCTGGAAGCCTGAAGGAGACCATGTTATTGGTATCCCTAGCCTATTTGATTCGTCTCAAACACCTCATCTTACCAATACTCCTTTAGGTTACAATGACATTTTGCCATTCTGTTTTTTCCAGCATTCTTTCTTCACTCTTGGTCACCACAGAAACCCAACTGAAATGAACTTTTGATCAATTAGGAATTAACAGCACATGACTGTCTGGATACAATTTTCAACAGGTGGCAACTTGTACTGAGGACATAATAGACTTTAATAGCAAAGTGCCATCGCCTTCTACAGTCCTGTTGCCAAGATGTGCATTTATTGATAAGCAAGATCCTGATCCTATAATTAAAAGGTCATTCTTATCTTCTGATCACCCACTACCCTTCTGGGGCTTGGGCCACCAACAAGGGTTCGCCAAGCATATAAGTCCAGAGCCAGCATCTCAAGCTGTTCCCAAATGTTGCCCATTTTCTTGGCCTCTAACTTCCATGCTCTGTGCCAGGTGTTTCATGGTTGACCTCTCTTTCTTTTCCCTTGGGGACTCCACGAGAGTGACTATCTTGTGGTGTTTGTGGCTGGTTTGAGGATAGTATGGCTTATTCATCTCCAACGCCGTTGGAAGATCTCTTCGTCCGCTGGCTTTCGGTTGGTACGTTTCTACAGTGCTTTGTTGCTGATGGAGTTAGACCAGTGGATCTGGAGGATTCGTTGCAGACAGGCATTGATGAATGACTGGATTTTGTTTGTAGTATTTACTGTAGTCCTCCATGTCTCCGTAGAGTAGGGCTGAGTTCACATTGCAAGTTCTTGATCTTTGTTGTGATGGCGTTTTGCACTCCAGATGGTTTTAGTTGGAGGTATGCTACTCTGACCCTCCCAATCCTGACTGTTACATCTGCATCTGTGTCACCCTGCTTGTTGACAATGCTGCCGAGCTAAGTGAACTCCTCAACCTCCTCAAGAGCTTCGCCCTCCAGCATTATATATGCAGTGCTGGCAGAGTTGACTCTCAGGACTTTTCTCTTCCCTCTGTGGATGTTAAGACTGAGGCGAGCAGAGTTGGATGCAATGGGGCTGGTCTTTTCCTACATCTGCTGCTGGGTGTGAGAGAGAAGAGCCAAGTCATCCGAAAAGTGCCGGTCACTGAGCAGCACCCACATTGTCCATTGCATGCCATTTTTCCTTTCTTCTGTGGACTGCTTCACTACCCAGTCCATCACCAGCAAAAACAAGAATGGCGATAGCAGACGTCCCTGCCTCGCTCCTGTTTGTACGCAGAAAGAGTTGGTAGGTTGTCCCTCGTGAAACACTTAGCAGGTAATTTCCTCATAGGTGTTTCTGATAATGTTGGTTGATTTCTCCGGCACTCCGTAGTGTCTGAGAAGCTTCCAGAGGGTCTACCTGTCCACACTATCAAAAGGCTTCTCGTAGTTGATGAAGTTTATGAATAGCGGTGAGTTCCACTCTAGTGACTGTTCCAGAATGAGGTTGGGGTGAGGTTGTTAGCCCCATGCCTAACTCCAACCTGGAGGGCAAGGTGTTGCCTTTCGTCTGAACTCTAGTTCGAAACCTGCCCGGCTTGGTAAGACCTACCAGGGGTATAGCCCCCGCCGATATAGCCTCCAGGGTCATAGAGATACACAAGCCTCCCCACCACAGCAAGGTAGCAACACAGAGGGAGGAAATAAAAAAGATCATTACCTCAAAATATCTAATAATTATTGGTTAAGACACCCTGTTACAATTGTTTATCAATATTTATTCATTCGGAAATACACAATTTGAAAATTGAATATTTTACACATGCATTACAAATGATACAAAATGTGGTCAGTGTGTCTGCTGTATTTGATATTCACCTTTATCAAGACTACAACAGAGCAATGTGGAAATAGTGCAACAAAAGTGCTTTGGTCTTATGTTTTCAACTTATGTTGTCAACATTTTAGCTAATTGGCATACTCTACAAATTCCCACATTTAACATTTGCAGAAGATGACAGGCACTGTGCTTTCACACTTTCCACTTTGTCAAAATAATTATAGTCCAACTACATTTTCCCCCAGTTTGCACGTTATGCTTTGATGCCACTATTATCACTGCATTTGCTTGTTCTTTTTTGACCAGACTGGGATTTTTCACTATCTGATGGTGGGGCTCATTTTTTGTGGACATGGAAGAACTTGATGTTAATCTGGACGGACTGGAGTGGGTCAGGTAAAGACAGTAGTCAGCAGTGGTGGCTAATTAGCCTGCAGAAGAGATAGTGATTTGCAAAACACACTGAATTTCTCTGTAATGAAATATGAAGGCTGAGGGAAGGACAATGTTGATTCCACATCAAGGATTCCACAGCTGACAAAAATGACTTTTCAGAGTGGAAAGGGAGGGTCCTCTGAGACCTGTTCCAACTTCATTCCCTCCATCTCCACAAAGACAATTGTGTTTTACGTCTTGCTTAATTCATGGTAGCCTTCATGCATATACACTGAAACAAAACACATTTCCTGTCAACATCCCAATCAGTTTAAATTACGTTTGTTGACATCAAGTCTTACATCAACGCTTGTCACAGCCAAAATGTAATGAACATTAACACACATAAACATTATGGCTTCTTTTTTTCCGTGAACTTGCTGTGCATGAACTTTCATATTCGAATGACGATGTCTGCACTCGAAACATATAAGAATTATCAACACAGTTATCCTTGTGCAGGACCCATGGGGATGATATATTTCCCGGAGTCGGAGTCAGACAGTCTGTTAATGCATAAAAATGGGTATATCTTTCTCCTTGTTTCTCCTTGTAGGCCAATAGAGATTTAAGTAATATAATTAATTGTGATTATGCACAGGGCTGAGCCAGGCCAAAGATTTAGTTAGTCCATAAATTGTCATTCGTTTAGGCAGTAGTTGATTAATGTCCCCAAATTAAATTTAGTTATTGAACTATAAATTCACTTGAGGAGCTCAAAGCTGTGCCAAGGCCTGGGCAGTTGGTGACATTACCGCATGCAATTCTGCTCTCATGCAATACTGCGCGTGATATTTATGTACTCTGTAATGTATATTTATATATGTAATTCTATGTATATTATATGTAATATATATTTATATGTGTGTCTGTGCATATTGTGCGGATATATATATATATATATATATATATATACACATATACACCTTATACACCTTACACCATATATATATATAAATTTATACACACACGCACACACATATATATGAACATATTTTTGCACCTAGATCTACATCTAGATCTACTATATATGGTGAGGTGGGGGTTATAGTTGAAATATTTTACAACAACACAACAGTCTTAGAGACAGCGGTGACTTGATTCTGATTGAAAACATTTATCCACACAGATCAAAACAAGATTAAAAAATAAGTTGGACGGCTTAACTTACAACTAACATGTTCATGCCAGACTGATCCAAGCTGGTGGAGACAAGTGAAAGCTTGCTGCTGCTGCTTGTCGGTAGCTAACTTTTTACCCTGGTAACTACCTTTTGTCCTCACCTTGAATACCTTTATGACCTGCCAACATTACTTTCTGATGATGGGTTTGCTTCAGTACTCGGCGATTGACTTCCTCCTGCTATGGTAGCCCCTGCTTGGACCTGCGCCAGCGACACTTCTCCTCCACCCAGACATCACCTTCCAGCCCTGCCAGAGATACGCAGCTCAACAGCAATAAAGTCCATCTGGTCTCACTCTCGATGTCCTCCATGCTCCACTGGCCAGGCTGTTGACCAAAGTGTGTTGGCCCGCCTTGCCAGGTCAACTAGAACTACCATCACTCGCTGCGACAGCTCCTCACTCAACTTCGCTCTGCTCAACATCTACTCCTTGACTTGCAAGGGACACTTTATCCAGGACCTCCTCACCGACTGTAAATTGGACTTTCTCTGTCTGACCGAGACATGGCAACAGGCAAAAGACTTATCTCTAGTTAACTCATCTGCCCCATCTGGCTTTGTTTTCATATGTACTTATGCAGTTCCAAACGAGGAGGTGATTCCAATCATCTTCTCCGCTGTCTACCACCCCCCCACAAAATCTAAGACTGACTTTTAAAATGACGTTGCTGATGTCCTCACCCATCTATCCTGTCTCTCACCACACATAGTACTGCCGGGCAATTTCAATATCCATCGACGACTTCACCCTGCCCCTCATCAAATACTTTATTTCCTGTTTTGAGAGCTATAGGTGTTGGCAACACACACCACCATACCCACGCAATCCAAAGGACACATTCTGGAAAAAGAGATCTGGTGTGCTGGTGCCACCGGTCTCGACCCCACAGCAGATGAACTTCCCATGACAGACCACTTCCTCCGGTCATTTTCAGTAAAACTCTCTCTCCATTTCTAAGACACCATGCCTCATGTAATTCCGGAACATAAAGAATATCAACCCCACAACTCTCACTCCAAGTATCGACTCCTCCAGCCTCCTTGACATCCACAATCTCTCCACCCCTGATGATCTGGTGTCTCACTATAATACTGGTCTCCATCATATTCTCAACCCTCTTGGGTTGGGCTGATACTTTTGATCTAAATAGATAACCTTTTTGCCACAAAGTGATGTCCAGTAGGCTCACATTCCCCAGAGCAAAGACCATTTCCCCGCTTCCCCATTATATTAAAAAAACCTTGACAGACTGCTGTTATTGACTGTCTCCTGTGGCTTAAACTGAAGTGAATAAGTGAAGGACAAAATTAGATAAATATCACATGATAATTTATGTTATATATCTTGATTAATTGCAAAGAAATGCTCAACCCTATTTTTCAAGAATTGTCCACACCTCTGCATTGTCCACACCTGTTCCTCCTCCCCAGTTAAAGACTGAACTGGGGATTGTGTTTACTGATTGTGTTTACCTGTCTCTATTTGGGTGTGCATGTATATATAGTCTGTGGTTCCCTTAATACGATGGTAGTTTGTCATCTTCCTACTCTACTCCTTGCTTGAGTCAGATTTTTTGGATATATGTTTCTCATCTTGTCAGTGAAGGACAGCAGCACACTTCAGTTCAGGTAGTAGGAGCCTTGCATGAGGCCCGGGCTGAGGATGACCCTTCAGGCAGCAGCTTTGGTGATCCCCAGGTCCCATCCATATTCCCCAGCCTTGGGAGCATGGATCCCGAAAAGTTCCAGTGGGACCAGGACAACGACGCAGCTCTCTCCCATGTATGGGCATGGGTGGAAGCTGGTCAGCGACCCGCGTGGACAAGGGTCTCAATGCTAGAAACAGAGACCAAGGCTATCAACTGGCAGTGGGCCAACATTGTGACTCATGAGGGCCTCCTCACTGCCGTTGGAAGACCACTACAGGAAACCAAAATCGCCTCCAGCTCCTGGTACCCTGCAAGCTATGACCACATGTACTTCAAGTGGTTCATGGCTCAGTCAGGTTGGTAAAAGGTGGTCCTCCATAGGGACAGGCTGGTCCCATGCCGACCCTTAAAGCAAACCGAGGGTGAGGCCAGATGCTGGCACCAGGGATCCATCTTACCTACTTAGGCTGCCTGGAAGGCAACTAACCGAACTCGTTGGCAGCGTAGGGCCCAACACCGCTTTCAGGACTTTATTATGGATGCTATGGTTGCTGAGGACAGCTAACCTGCTGGGTGGGGCCTATGTAGCATGTGGTGGGGAGATTGGCCGGCAGAACCCCACAATCCTTTGTGGCTACAATGACCTATGGGAGCCTTTCAAGGCTCTTTGTTAGAGAACTCCGTTCTATGAATATTTGTGCAATGTTGTTGTTGATGTGTTACACCAACCTGCACCGTAAGTTGTTGTAACAGGGGGTTGCACCCTTAGTTTAACTGTTGGCATTGTGAGATGCCCCCCTTGGGTTTTCCTTAGCAAAACATCCTTGACACCGTTTGTCACATTGAAAACCCCGGCTTGCCACAATATTCATGCATTTCAAGCCACTATATCAATCATGCTGTCACTTCATCAATAATAAAACATTCTGGCGCATGGATCAGTGCCAGTATCAAACTGATAAATGATCACAAAAGAAACTTTACAATTTGAAAAAATAAATAAAATTAAAAAAATCTTTAGCCACCTTCAGACTGTTGTCTTTACAAACCAGCGATCAAACATGCGTGTATCTCAACATTTGCATATTAGCAAAAAACATCATCCTCACTGTGAGGTGAAGCACTAGCTGCATGTTGATGCAGTTTTATTTACTTAAAATATACCTGGATTTTAGATAAATCATATGAAGACCAACCCCCGCAGGGCAGCAGGGCCAGACAACATTCCTGGATGGGCCCTCAGAGCATATGCCAATGAGTTGGTTGATGTTCTCACTTTCTCAACATTCTGGACACCTTGCAGTTTGCATACTGGCCCAAAAAGTCCACATGGCACACCATAACTGCCACCCTCCATTTTTCCCTTTCTCATGGAGAAGACAAAGACTCCTACATCAGGATGCTCTTTGTGGACTCCAGCTCGGACGAAGTTTGGCATGTCGCCCAAGATCCTCAAATATGTATAGAGCTGCATTGTTGAGAAGATCTTGACCAGCTACATCACTGTATGGTACGGAACCATCACTACTTTGAACAGCAAACATCTGCAGCGAGTGGTGAAGACTTCAGAGAAGATTGCCAGAAATCCATCGCCTTCTCCGCAGAGCATGGACCACCACATAGTCCATCGTACCCAACCCCAGCATTGACTGCTCACACGCGACCACCCAGCCAGAGTGCAAGACTGGGAAGTGTCGAGCCTCAAACTAAAGAACTAATTCTACCTAGCTGCCATCAGACTGCTGAACACCGACAGGACTTTAGACCATGTACTACCTCAGGACAATCAGATGCAGCCGATTGTTCACTTCTCATGGACTTTTCATTCGGAACAACCATTGTTGTGCTTGACAGTTTCTTAACTATTTGCATCCAATCAACACTTTGTGAAATTTGTCACTCAACTGTTTATATGTCAGTATGCACTTTTTCGTCTTGCACATCAAGTGCTAAATGTGTTTACACATCCAGTCCTGTCCAAAGTAAGAACTGCATTGGATAGTAAAACAAATTTCTTCATAGTGCAAACAGGAAACACATTGGATCCTTGAGTTGTTTGGTGAGAAGTCTGCAAACCTTTGTGAAATCAGTTTAGAAAAGCTATGAGTTTAACTCATTTCTGTCTTTATCTAGCTATCTTGTGTTCTAGCAATCTAGCTATCTATTTCATCAAAGGTTAATGCCGTTATATTCAACTGCTACACTTGTGGTTGAATTAATCAGCTTGCCAGAAGAAAAAAATGGCCTGAGATCCAGCTGACTATATGAGGCTGATCACGTTGAAGTGTTTCATGTATAGTAAATCTCGAGTTTCACGGAATTATGTTTCAATCAATTTTTCAAACTGCAACTAGTTGTAAGAAAGTGTAAATGTGTAACACCAGAACTTTGACATGGAATTTTAAGTTCAACATGACTATGTCAGCAAATGATTACATTTTTCTGTTTGTCAATGAAAATTGTCAATTATGGACTGCCTTAATGTTTTTAATACTAGCGTCAAGTCTTATTTCAGCAGATGGAATTACTGTGATATTGATTGCATTTCGAGCATGCAATTAGCTTCATGCAGATCTTCATGGAGTTTGCTTCCTCTGCATAACCCGCCACCTGCGGCATCTGATATGTTGAACTTACCACCTTTCCCCATTATCATCTAAGACTTGGTAACTCAGTAAGCATGTGATAAAAGACAGAGTACATATGCAGATATATATGCAGGTGAAAATTCCTGCCTCAACCTTTTCCGTCAGTTATTCAATTGCCCCCCCCCCCCCCCATCATCACCTTATTCTTCTTGTTCCCCAATGAATCATCGACCCTGTTCCATATCCATCTGCTGTAGTTACGGTGTCAACGCTGGCATCCAGCCTCTGGATTTTCCATTCAACACCCTATTGTATTAAGATGATCGAATTGTCTAATTAACGATGTTGAGCTGTTTTTGAAGATGCTTTCTGGTTTAGTACCATTCACACTCGCAATAAACTGGGACAAGAATAGTTTTTGCACCAGATAAACATACAGGTAGGTGGAAATTCCTGCTCGGCATCTCTGCCTGTTGCACCTCCTCCACTGCCCACTGGTCAGATGATATGAAATAGGTCTAATTTCTATATCACACAAGTATTGAACAAAATGCATCCTGTCTGCTTCCTATCACCAGAGGGATATCTTCTCAAATTACCTGGTCAAAATATGTTTTTTTTTTTTTTCTAACTAATTCTATAAGTCTTTATACTACTACTACATCTACTAACAGTAATAATGTATTGCACCTTTGTGCATGCTTCAAAACTTCCAGTAATAACCTGAGCATTTCTATCAGTTTTAGAACTAGCATCAACCCTCCTTAACAATAATTATATTTTGCTTCAGTATTGATTCATCTTTTTTTTATCCATTTGGATAATTTAGTTTCATGTGAATTTGTTGTTGGCTAAGTAAATTGATAGATACATGATAAAGGCATCATATCATGTGATAATGCTTTTATTAGTCCCATGACAGGGACACTGCAGTATTACAGAAGCTAAATAGAACAAGAAAAGTTAGATACAAGAAACAATGTAGATAAAGGACAAGTAAAAAACGCAGTGTAATGGCTGTAAAAATAAATAAACAAAAACTTAAGTATCATAAAGAAAAAACTCCTTAGCTATTTTTTAAAATATACTGTAGATTGTTCATATGGTGTTCATGGTCTGATGTGTGTCATTTCTTTATTTTGGTTTAAAAGGCTTGAATTAAAGTGAAACGCAATGCTGCATCGGTTTGTTTCATTCTTACAACTTCCAATATCTCTGGTCACCTTTGGCATTAAAAATGCCATATAATATTTCTGATATAATATTTTATCGATTTATATATTTAATCATACTGATAGACGACAATGCAGCCTCAGGGCGGCACAGGCCAGTGTCTCCTGGAGCCAGACTCGGGGGGGCACGGGCCAGTGTCTCCCTGAGTCAGTCCCAAGCCCAGATAAATGCAGAGGGCAGCGTCAGGAAGGGCATCCGGTGTAAAACTTTTGCCAAAACCAAATATGCGAATCCAACCAAGGAATTTCATACCGGATCGGTCGAGACCCGGGTTAACAACGACTGCCATTGGTGCCAGTAACCTACAGGGTACCAGTGGAAATTGGGCTAATATGGGTCAAAGAAGGAGAGGAGGAGGGTGTTTTTGGAAGCAGAGAGAGAAGAGGAAAGGCAAGAGTCTGGGACTGAGAGTAGGGACTTTGAATCTTGGGACGGTGACAGGAAAAGGTAGAGAGTTGGTTGACATGATGCAGAGAAGGAAGGTGGATATACTGTGTGTCCAGGAGACCAGATGGAAAGGTAATAACGCTAGAAGCTTGGGAGCAGGTTTTAAGTTGTACTATCATGGTACTGACAGGAAGAGATATGGAATAATGTTATCAAGGAGACAGGTAGGAGAGTACTTGGTGTGTCGTCTGGAAGGAAAGTAGATATGAGGACCTGGTGGTGGAAAGAGGAAGTGCAGGAGTGTATACAGAGAAAGCAGTTAGCAAAGAAGAAGTGGGACACTGACGGAACTGAAGAGAACAGACAGGAGTACAGGAAGATGCAGCGTGAGGTAAGGATAGAGGAAGCAAAGGCAAAACAAAGGGCATACGATGACTTGTATGCTCGGTTGGACAGTAAGGAGGGAGAAACTGATTTATACAAATTGGCAAAACAGAAACATAGAGATGGACAGGATGGACAGCAGGTCGGTGTGATTAAGGATAGATAGAGAAATGTACTGAGAGATGCTAGAAGAGTGTTGGGAAGATGGAAAGAGTACTTTGAGGAGCTGATGAATGAGGAAAAAGAAAGAGAGGGAAGGGTAGAAGAGCTAACTATTGAAGACCATAAATCAGCAGAGATTAGTAAAAGTGAAGTGAGTAGGGCATTGAAGAGGATGAAGAATGGAAAGGCAGTTGGTCCAGATGATATACCTGTGGAGGTATGGAAGTATCTAAGAGAGGCAGTTGTAGAGTTTCTGGCTAGATTATTCAACAGGATCTTAGAGAGAGAGAAATTGCCTGAGGGGTGGAGATGAAGTGCCCATTTTTGAGAATAAGAGGTGTAACAGAGAAGTTCAAGGTGGAGGTGAGACTTCATCAGGGATCAGCTCTGAGCCCCTTCCTGTTTGCAGTGGTGATGGACAGGCTGACAGATGAGGTTAGACAGGAATCTCCATGGACCATAATGTTTGCAGATGACATTGTGATCTGTAGTGAGAGCAGGGAACAGGTTGAGGAAAATATTTAGAGGTTGAGGTTTGCTCTGGAAAGGAGAGGAATGAAGGTTAGTTGCAGCAAGACAGAATGCATATATGTGAACGAGAGGAACCCGGGTTGAACGGTGAGGCTACAGGGAGTGGAGATCAAGAAGTTGGAGGATTTCAGGTACTTAGGATCAACAGTCCAGAGCAACAGAGAGTGTGGAAAAGAGGTTAAGAAACGGGTTCAAGCAAGTTTTAATGGGTGGAGAAAAGTTTCAGGGGTTCTATGTGATAGAAGAATTTCATCTAGAATGAATGGACAGGTGTACAAGACAGTGGTGAGGCCGGGGATATTGTATGGTTTGGAGACAGTGGTACTGAACAAAAGACAGGAGGCAGAGCTGGAGGTAGCAGAGATGAAGATGCTGAGGCTCTCTTTGGGAGTGACGAGGATGATAAGGATCAGGAATGAGTCCATCAGAGGGACAGCTCATGTTAGATATTTTGGAGAGAAGGTCAGAGAAGCCAGACTGAGATGGTTGGGTCATGGACAGAGGAGGGATAGGGACTATATTGGTAGACAGATGCTGGAATGGGAGATGCCAGGCAGGAGGTCTAGAGGAAGACAGAAGAGAAGATTTATGGACGTAGTGAGAGAGGATACAGAGAATAGGGTTAGATGGAGAAGGTTGACTCGCTGTGGCAACCCCTGAAAGGGAAAAGCCGAAAAGGAAAAGAAGAAGAAGTGCTGCTTCCTCCTTCTGAAGGGTCTCCTGGTCCTCAGGTTGAGCTGGGATTTCCCTTGGTTCTTCAGCTGTTCGTATCCCATTTATAACATCATGAACATAAAGGAGGTCAGACATGCCTTCATCTTCCAAGCCAGCTAGTTCTTCACGCTCAATTTACTTTGTGACATGTGAGAAACTCGTGTTTTGCCAGTTACATGCTCTTTCCCTTCTCCTGAGATTTGAAGCGTCATACGTTAATCAGTTTTTCTATAGTCTGTCTACGATGTTCCTTTAATTTCCAGCAGCAGCTTCTCTATTTCAGATTCCATCGTGTCAGGTGAGTTAGCATAAGCAGTCGAATGAGGGTGTGTACGATGACCTTACCAGATTACGCTGCTCCTTAGTGGTCACTTTGCTCTCTTTGAGATGCGAGACGCCACTAGTTGTTAAGAGATCAAGTCTGCCGCTTATTGGCCTCCCTCCTGATGTCTGGGTTATTTATCTAGTTATTTATTTAGTTATTTTTAGTTATTTTTATTTGAGGGGGGCGACGAGAAGATTCCTCATTAATACAGGGAGGGCACAAAAACAACACAGTATGCAGTTCTTGCTATAACTCGCATGTATTGATTTCGGGAGGCAACAGTTGAGCGCGTGCTTCCCCGTCTGGAGTCCCGAGGCATCACAAATTGACAATTGCACAATTTATTACCGCTTGATAACTACATAATTCATCCGTATTAATAACAAACAACTCAAAAGTAGCAAAAATAACAGTCAGTCTGCATTTGCATGAAGGATTGAGAAATCTAATCCTGTAAACAACAGCAGCGAAATTTTTCACCTAGGTTACAAAGATAAACTCTGAACAGTTGTAAAAAGCATAATCGGAATTAATGCTGCTTTTCTTATTTTGTTTTAATCATTGCTTGTGTTCTGAATATGATATTGTTGGTCACATTCATGTTGAGGGATAAAGTCATTTTTATTAGTAGCTTTGAAACCATCATTCGTAAGTAGCAGTAGTAGTACTGGTAGTCATACTAGTAGTTGGAGTTGTTGCTTTATTTGAATGTATATTTTGAGTTTGAATGGATTTGCAAAGTCATATGAGTACCTTAAATGTATCACAATTTAAAAGGAAAAGCATCACCTATTACCAATTACCTATTGACTATTTTGTATAAAAAAAAACAATGGGACTCTATTTTTGCAAAACAATGCTATATTCAGACAAGTAATGGTTGAGCAATATTTTTTTTAATGATAATAATGTTCATATTGTAATTTTCTACACTTAATCAACTTTGGAGTTATATGGGCTGGGTAATTCAAGAAGAGTCAAGCCAAAATCATTTTTTCTTAAAATACTGACACATCTAGCTCTGATGAGCTTGATCTGAACTTATGTTATAAATACAAAAAAAAGAAATAATGAACCCAATCAGAGCACATGAAATGAATCTGTAATATGCTATGTCCTTGGCCAAAAATCTGAAGTTTTATGTCTGTCTTTCAGCCACACTACTCATTCCTGAAATTAGGAGCTTGGAGAGTATCCAGCATGAGCTCTGCCAGAGAAACCACTGGTAAAATGTGACTGATCCAAGTTCTCCCATTGTGCCAGATGATGAGTGGGGAGGCAATGCTTCTCAATGATGTGTCTCCGATAATCAGGTGAAAGAAAATAATGCAGTGCTCGGCTCGGCAGTTTCCGTATCTGTGCTGTCAAATAGCTCTTTGTTGAACGGCTAATTCGATTCAATAGTTCAACCCATAGCACAACCTAACCATTAATAAACCCTCTGGCTTTTGATAGAAAAGGAGAGTGTATTACATTTTGAAGTAGCTCAGAATCAAGCATTTGTACCCTGAGGCCCTTGCATGCCTAGCAAAAGTTACTGGTTACTGACTGAGCTGTTAAGGAGTCCAGCACCGACATTTAATGTGAAGTCCATACAGAATAAGGAGAATTTGGAGAGAGTAAACATTAGCATTGATCAAAGAGACATGAATGTGTATATGGTTCTCTCTGCAACATGTTCCTCTGAAGGTATGGGCTTGGTTAGTCATTGTCATGGAACATGTTTCCATTCTCTTCTATTTCTTGTGGCAATTGCATACATAATAATCTTCTTTTCTTGTACTTTCATATATATATACATGGATATACATGGTGGTTGCCGAGGCAAAAACTTGGGTTCTGGAGGAGTTTGAAGAGGCCATGGAGAACGACTTTTGGAAGGCGCCATCGAGATACTATCATCCAGCAGCCCCGAAGGTGGAAGCATATACTGTCATCACTGTGTACAGTGGGGATGGCGGGCTGCGAACCTTGGCTCGGGACATTGCCCATGAAAGGAAAGTTTCCGAGGCCCCCTCAATCCCAACGACACGCATTCCAATGAGGAAGCGGAGTAGGGGGACTTTGGGGTTGACTCTCCCAGTTCTGAGGCTGAAGTTGCCAATGTAGTCAAAAAGGTCCTGGGTAGTGGGCCCTTGGGATGGATGAGATCTACCCTGGGTTCCTTAAGGCTCTGGATGTTGTAGGGCTATCCTAGCGGACACGCCTCTGTAACGTTGCGTGAAAAGTGGGGGCAGTGCCTCTTTATTGGCAAACTGGGGTGGTGATCCCCCTCTTTAAAAAGGGGGATTGGAGGTTGTGCTCCAACTACAGGATGATAACACCTTTCAGCTGGAAAAGTCTACTCAGGGGTGCTGGAGAAGAGGGTCCGACGGGTCGATGATCCTCACATCCAGGAGTGTCGTTTTCATCCAGGCAGGAACAGTGGACCAGCTCTATATCCTTGGCAGGGTCCTTGAGGGTGTGTGGGAGTCATCCACACCAGTCTACACATGTTTTGTGAACCTGGAAAAGGTATTTAACAGTGTCCCACTGGGATTCCTGTGGGGAGTGCTCCAGGAGTATGGGGTACCAGATCCCGTAATATGGGCCGTTTGTTCCCTGTATGATTATTGTCAGAGCATGGTTCGCATTCCCGGCTGTATGTCTGATTTATTTCTTGTGAGGGCTGGACTACACCCGGGCTGCTCTTTGTCATCTATTCCTTTAGGGACAGATTTCTAGGTGCAGTCAGAGTGAGGGGATTCAGTTTGATGACCTCAGGATTGGGATGATGTGGTTTTGTTGGCTTGATCAGACGTTTATCTCCAGCTCTTGTTGGAGCAGTTCACAGCCAAATGTGAAGGAGCCGGGATTAGGATCAATACTTCCAAATCCTAGACCATGGTTCTCAGCCAAAAACAGGTGGAGTGCCAACTCCAGGTCAGGGAGGAGGTCCTGCCTGAAGTGGAGAAGTTAAAGTATCTTGAGGACTTGTTCATAAATGAGGGAAGGATGGAACAGGGGATCGACAGGCAGATCCATGCGACTGGGGACTGAGTACAACCGCATTGTGCTTTAGTAAAGGTACAGCAGCAAGGCCAAATTCCGGGTTGACATCAAAAAATCACTATTCATTTTCCATCTCATAAAATAACCAATGAATCCCAAAGAGAACCTACACATCTTCATCTCTGCTATCTCCAGCTGCTTCCGGCTCTTCTAAAATGCTGCTGTCTCCAAAACATACATCAGTCCTGGCTTAACCACTTTCTTGTACACCTTACCTTTCATGCTGGCTGATAGTTTTTTATAAAACACCACCCCTGATACTTTTGTCGACACCTTCCAATCTGTTTAAAACCATTTCTTCACCTCTTCCACACTATCCATTGTTCTGAACTGTGGGCCCTCTTCTTATTTACCTTTTGGCTTTTCCCTTCAGGGTTCACCACCGCGAACCAACTATCTTCATATCCTGTGTCACCATGTCCGTAAAGCTTCCCTTTGGTCTTCCTCTAGATGTCCCGCCTGGCAGCTCCGATTTCAGCGTCCGTCTACCAATATAACCACTATCCCTCCTCTGCACATAACAAAATTAACTCAGTCTAGCTTCTCTGACCTTCACTCCACAACATCTAACATTTGTTGTCCCTCTGATGGACTCAATCCTGATCCTGTCCATCCTCATCACTCCCAAAGAGAATCTCAACATCCTCATCTCTGCGACATCCATCTTTGCCTCCTGTCTTTTCGTCATTGTCAGTTTCCAAAACCGTTAGGCATCGCTGGTCTCACCACTGTCCTGTACACTGTTCCTTTCATTTCGGCTGATAGTCTTCAATCGCACAGTACCCTTGACCCTTTTCTCCATCCATTCCAACCTGCTTGAACCCGTTTCTTTACCTATTTTCAACACTCTCCGTTCCTCGAAAATTGTTGACCCTGAGTACTTGGAATCCTCCAACTTCTTGATCTCCACCCCCTGTAGCCTCACCGTTCCACCCGGGTTCCTCTCATTCACACACATATATTCTGTCTGTAGTCTACCTCCAGCAAACCTCCACCTCTCAAGATTTTCCTGAACCTGTTCCCTGCTCTCACTACAGATCACAATATCATCTGCAAACATCATGATCCATGGACATTCCTGTCTAACCTCAACTGTAAACCTGTCCATCACCACTGCAAACAAGAAGGGGCTCAGAGCTGATCCCTGATGAAATCCAACCTACACCTTGAACTTCTCCGTTACACCTACAGCACGCCTAAGCTAATTTGTGGTCTTCAATAGCCACCTCTTTTACCCTTCCCTCTCTTTTATTTTCTTCATTCATCAGCCCTTCAAAATACTCTTTCCAATTCCCATCACTCTTCTAGCATCTGACAATACATTTGCCTCTCTATCCTTAATCAGCCAGAACTGCTGTGCATCATTTCCATCTCTATATCTCTGTCTTGCCAACCTGTATATATATCAGTTTCTACCTCCTTACTGTCCAACCGAGCATACAAATTATTGTACGCCCTTAGTTTTGCCTACCTCCATCTTTGCTACCTCTATCTTTACCTTACGCTGCATCTTCCTGTATTCCTGTCTGTTCTCTCCAGTCCCTCAGTGTCCCACTTCTTATTTGCTAACTGCTTTCTCTGCATACACTCCTGTACTTCCTCATTCCACCAGCAAGTCTCCTTATCTACTGTCCTTCCAGGCAACACACCAAGTCACTACCTTACTCCCTGCTCACATTAGCTGTTGTTGTCCAGTCATCTGGAAGCTCTTCCTGACCACCCAGGGCCTTTCGCAACTCCTCCCTGAAAGCTATAAAACACTCCTCCCCTTCCGCTTCCACCACTTTGGCCCCCTCTCTGCCCTTGTCCTCTTGATCATCCGTGTCACCAGAGCCATTCTACAAACCACCATCCTATGCTGTCTGGCTGCACTCTCACCTGGCACTACTTTGCAGTGACTGATCTCTTTCAGGTTACCTCGTCTTTACAAGATGTAGTCTACCTGCATCCTCCGTCCTCCGCTGTTATAAGTTACCCTTTGTTCCTGTCTTTTCTGAAAACAATATTCTCTCCAGCCATTTCCATCCTTTTTGCAAAGTCTACCACCATCTGTTCCCCTGCGTTCCTATCCTGGATACCAAACCTGCCCATCAGTTCTTTATCACCTCTATTGCCTGCACCAACATGTCCATTGAAGTCTGCACCAATTACCACTCTCTCATCTCAGGGGATATTCTGCATAATTTCTTCCAACTCAATCCAGAACTTCTCCTTCTCCTCTAACTCACATCCCACCTGTGGGGCATAGCCACTAACAACATTGAGCATCACACCTTCAATTTCCATTTTCAGACTCATCAGTCTATCTGACATTATTTTCATCTCCAGAACATTCCTAACAAGCTCACACTTCAAGATAACTCCTACTCCATTTCTCTTCCTGTCAGTACCATGACAACTTAAAACCTGCCCCTAAGCTTCTGCAGGATAGCTTCTACATATACATCCATCCACACATCTGTCAGTAACCAGCTCAGCTAATGCCTGAAGAACTTCAGCCGTTGTGAAATAACGTTCTGGAGAAGCAGTCCTCAAAACTGTAGGGATCTGCAACATGTTTGCCCTTTACAAACAAAACAAAGAAACACTAGTTTTTCTGCACACATGAAGTGAAATGATCCACTGATGGCTAGATTGACTAAATACAAAGACATTTCACTATTGCTTTAATTGATATATATAAAGCATATTAATTGCAATTAGACAAATGCATTGGCTACATATGCATTGATTTCAATTCCTATTGAAGATGAAGGCATGTGGTTTTCTGTGCCAGGATCCCATTTATATTTTGTGAGTGATATGCCTAATTATCTTGTTGAAAATGAAGAGACTCAATACAACTAGAGCCCAGGTGGTGATTTTCATTTAGGAAATATTATCTTTTACAGAAATAGTGAGTTGGTAGAGATATCAGGATAATAGACAACAAAAGTAAATAATGCAACCGAGCAGGCATATTAACCCATCTAAACACAGTCAGAATGCAGGAACATGATTGGTTAACCAGGAGTGACATGTTAGGCTATGATTTCAGGCATATCTTCTTACATCAGACTTTAATTTAACGAACACATGTTTGGTTTGGGGCTGCACAGTGGTGCAGTGCTTCGTGCTTCAGCCTCACAAGTCTGTGTGGGTTTCCTCCAGGTTCTCCCACAGTACAAAAACATGCAGCAGGTTAATTCGAAAATATTGGGAAAATTGCCTCGTATGAGTAAGTGAATGGTTGTTTGTCTGTATATGTGGCCCTGCTATTGACTGGTGACCAGTCCAGGGTGAACCCTGACTCACGGATGATGACAGCTGAGATGGGCTCCAGCATCCCCCGCGACCCTGAGTGCAGGATAAGTTTGAATGTTTGGATAGATTATTATCATTCTCATTATAAAAACACACACAGGAGGGTAATATAAATTTACCATTGTGCACACAGGCATTTGCTTATGCAAAAAGAAATAAATAAACATTCGATTTGTTGTAAAATCAACCTTTGTTCTAGGATGACGTTTGGAAAATTTTGAACAATCCAACGAGAGATGAAAAGAAGCATATGGCTCTTAAACAAACTATCTTTTTATGTATCGGCCCTAAATAAGAAACAGAATAATATCAGGCATCGGGATATGACAGTAAAGCTCCATGGAACTTCTTTTTTCTTTTTGTTCATTTCATTGGGCTTTTGAAAAATAGTGACAGCGGTTTCTCTTCTCCAATCACTCAACTTCCCTCTACAAACATGAGTATCAGTCTTCTAAAGCTGTTCAAAAAACTCAAAGGTATTGAAGCAGATGCTGCCTCCATTCATTCATTGTCTCAGCATATGTTTTTTATCAAATAGACTCGGTCTTATCAGCATAACAAAGACACAATCCTTTGATTTTCCAGGGTTCGAAATCATCAGAAACTTGGCATTTAATACCCTGTAACTGTGCCATCCATCCTCATGGCTGATCAAATGCGCTGGAAACAGAATGACAGAGACCAATTAGTTAAAGGACACTGCTCTTAAATGTTGCCCTCCAGCCACCAATTACACCGTGGAGTGGCTGCTTTGCCTGAATTACCTCCTTTGTTAGCATAAAGTGGCCAAGGCTCAGGCTCACAGAGACGCTGACAGAAGATTGACTGGAATCCAGGACTTAATAAAGTAATGGTTTTCTGCAACTCACCGTCACAGAGAGCTCGTTATCAACTGAACAATCAAGCTCATGGACAGATGGGGTGTGATACCAAATTGGCATCATTGAAGTGCTAAATAAGAGGATAACGGAGACTTATTAGGTGTGGTGGGCAATTGCGTTAACTCTTTACATTGACGATCCAGCACCTCTATGCTTCTAGCTCTTTTATAATTATTGTAAAATGAAAAGTTAAAAGCAACTGCAAAAGAACAATGACCTGAAATGAATGGATGACTGTAGGATGGGGATGAACAGGGCGGGGCCCTATTTAGAAAAATGCAGTGTTTCGAAACTGCTGGGCGCTGTGGTTTTATCACTCGAGCAGGTTCAAAAACTCTCTTATTTTCCGAGTACAATGTGAACCACTGTACCAACCACTCGGTTAATTAGAGTCATCTGAAACGCTTTCGCTAATTCATGGATGTCCCTCGAATATGCTTTGGGAAAAACACTGAAAAAGCAATCGCAAGGTCCTCTTCCAGGCCCTTTAACAGCCAGGCATCTTGCTGCAGTTTCATGGTGAATATTCACTTACTTAGAGGACGTCAAACACCTTTTTGATCCAGTGAGGACTATGATTGAGAGACAAAAAGGGAATTTGCAGATACAGCATACATCTGAATATTGTGTCTTGGGGAGAAATCGTTAAACAAAATTCTGGAGAAGATCTCCTCTGGCTTGCTTTGCACTGATGTGGCAGGACCTAAAACAAAGGCTTACGGCAAAGTTGAAGGAAAGGAGAGTGATTTTTTTTTTTGTCCATGTAGGGAGAAGAAAATTGAATTGCATTTACAAAGACCTTGCAGTTTTGCAGGCTGGGGTCTTAAAGTTGACCCTGCAATCACTCAGGACATTTGGTACATGATGATGATGCTTGTAACCCTACTTTGATGCATAATGCAAATAGCCTCAGCCTCTTAGAGGCGAGAACCAAGTACAAAACAACCATCTTTTCTATGTATTAGTCCTTAGACATAAAGTCTATATGCCAATAATCATACATTTGGCTTTTGACAGCTTACCCATTCTGTTTAGCTGTCGTAAATCGCTGGAAATATGATGCTTAGCAAACCGTGCAAATGTAGTGAATAGAAGGTGGAGTTGAATTGATTACATCACACTTTTAACAATTTATTGATATGTAAAGGATGCATTTGATGCACTCTAACTCTTCCAAAGCTTAGGTGTGTCAGTTAATGAGATAATCTGCAGTCCATTTTCAGATCAATATGTACAGCAGCCAATGAGAAGCGGGGTACACAATGGACTGGTCGCCAGACAATCGCCGGGCCACATATGCGGACAAACAACCATTCACCCTCTAACTCATTTTGGGCAATTTTCCCAATTGTTTCCCATTATACTGTTGCATGTTTTTGGACTGTGGGAGGAAACCCAAGCAGACATGAGGAGAACATGCAAAACTCCACACAGAAAGGTCCCCTTGTCGATTGTTCTTTACGCTGTGAGGCCAAAACACTCAGCACTGCGCCAACATGCCGCCAAAAAATAAATAATTTTTTGCTTTATAAATATATATATATATATTTTTTTTTGTTTGTATATATATATATATATATATATATGTGTGTGTGTGTATATCTGTATATATATAAATACACATATATATGTATATATATGTGTGTGTATATATGTATATATGTATACATATCTATATATTTATATACATATATATATATATATTATATAAATATACACACAAACATAAATATGTATATATGTATATACATGTGTATATTGTGTATATATGTATATATATGAATACATATATATGTATATGTATGTATACATATATACATACATACATACATACATACATACATACATACATACACATCAGTTGATATATTATTAAGGCTGGGGATGCCATTATGACATAAGAGAAGTTCCTCACTAGAAGCAGCTTTCACTGCGCACCGTCTTCATATCAATGTTACTTTTTGTTTGCTGTTTTTGTAGTGGAACACACACACATATATAGGCACTGGAAAGATTAATCAAAGGCTCCATTCACTGCATTTTTTCTATATCAGATCCTGTGTTATTTTGACAAAGGCAAAGGTCATTAGCAAAGAATTCAGCATAATAAAGGATATAATTTCTGCATGAATGCACTATACACTGAAATTATTAAATACTGGGACAATATTGTATATATACTATGTTCAGAGGCAGCCACAGCTTTATTTGAGTTTTTGAACCGTCCTTATCCTTGTTAATCACTACTTGATACGAGCATTTGTTCCGGTCATAGTTTGGGGTGTGCATATTCCCTGTCCAAACATTTCAATTTGATTACAGTTCAGCAGTATAGGATTGGACTGAATTTGATCATTAGATGCATCTCATTGTATCTCGATGCATCTTTGATTGGATAAAGTTTTGCTCCCTACAAATTCATAGTGTTACTGTTTTTTTTTTAATTTATTTTTGCATGGCAAGTTTTACAAATAGCATGGGTTTTGCTCTTTTGACATTTTTTTCAGAACAAATTTCAATTTATCTCAGTGAATTTCAGATAAACCAAAATCCGACTTCAACTTTAAATCTTTATTGCACAGGTAGAGCTTGAAAGACTACCATCAAACTTGTTTTATTTTGAATTTAAAAAAAAATTATATGACTTCACTTCATTGATTCCAAATTGTCCAATTAAGCATCTTGATGCATGTTTGAATCAATAATTTTCTGCATCCGTGCTTTCCTAACCTGAAATTATGCAGCCATAAAGGTGTCAAGAAAGGTCTAATCATAAATTAGAGAATGTTAAACCAGTCAGTTCAATAGTTCAAATTTCTTCAAAATCCTCATCATGCCAGAGAATGATATATTATTGGATTTTAGATATTTCTCCTGGGCATTGATTGGGACTATCCATGTTGATGTTTCAAGAAAAATCATCTGCAAGAGAAATAACTTAAATAAAAGGCATTTGCGGTGTTGAGAAGTTTTCTCTTCACAGCGTATGTGTCACTTACTGCCATGTTTCTGGATCAGCTAGTTCAGTGTTTCTGTTCTTGCTGTTGTAATAAGTAAATTATTCCAATGAGACGTAAACAGTGCAAAGAAACGTAAATGTATAGTTGGTTCATAGAAAACAAAAATGGAGCATGCACAGGCCAAAATTAAACTTCTTTGGCTTACTTTGATACTTCCCATTATCTACTTTGGACAAGTCATGGATAAGCTACAGACGATCATTTGTTCTTCCATCTCCAGAGAAGAATTTATGACAAGTCAAATGAAAATGCATGAGCTAACATTTCTGGCTTCTTCAATTCGGAACTGAACTGAAGTGAACTGAATACGCCTCTCGGATGAGAGGTGAAATGTCTGCAAGGGAAGAAAATCAAGCGCAGTTGTGACAAGAATAAAATTTTGACAATAATTAACCATGACCTGGATGACTGAGAATCCCCACGGCGAAGTTCACACCTGTTTAATGAATTTTACATCTTGCTGAAAAATCTTAAAACGTCTATGTGCTTCTAATGCTTCTTTTTCTGGCCCTGTCCTCTTACCACTGGGCCCTTAATGCGGCACACCAAGATTTCTAGACTCTCTGTGATGACAAAAATTATGCAGTGGAAATGATCAAACACTGATGCAATGCTAGTTTGAAGATAGTTCAACTAGATCAACATCACTGGGGTAATAAAAGTTGTGTATTGGCTTGTTCGCCAGTAAAAATCTTTTTACAAAAGACCCGTAAAGGAAACAGAATTCCCAAAATTTCTGTGGGTAAAAGTTGCATGATACTTTTCAAGGCAATATTAAGTCTCGGTCTTTCAGTAATACCAGAGCCAGCGGCCGAATATATTAGACTTTTTTTTTTTTTTTTTCTATGACTGTCACCATAATCGTTCTGCAAATTCTACTACGGGTTTTTAAGGAAAATTGCATGACATTCAGCCTCAGACCAACGGACACGCATTTCTTTTAACCTACCTAGACAGCTCCGCAGTAGAGACTAGACTATCTTAAGGGTCCTCTTTGTCTAAGCTCTAAACTTGACGACCATGCCATGGGCTACAATAGCTGGCTGTCCAATCACGAGTGCTCAGGGCTTTTTTAACAACACAGACCCTGATGCCATGGACTTCATTGATGAATCAGCACGTCAGCCACTGTATGACCGTCTGCTTCGAAAAGGGTATTCTGTTGAAGCATTTTTCTTGGCCAGTTTTACTAAAGGGCAGAAAGTATCGTATTTTGAATAGATTGTACACCGCTTTTTACAGAACTGTGTTTTCGTCTCTGACAAGCCAAGGCAGAGTGTCATATTCTGAGGGCTTGCAAATGCAGCCAAAGTGAGGAGCAAGGCAAACCATGAAGAGAGGCCACGCGCCAGGAACAAATGTGTATTGCTTTTCCTCAATTTAATGCACAGCAAAACCTGTGGAAGAAAAAAAAAAACCTGTCAGAAATGCCTTAATTTTCCAAAGAACCTGCTCTAAGTAGACAAGCATGCTTGCGTTGAGATGTACCACCATATGCATTCCCCTGTGTTGCCCTGTGTCTCTCACTGTGTCTCTTAGAACGTGGAACTGCTGGATTAGGAGCCGCCCTTTATTTTTGTTTAAATACTCTACAGAGCTAATATCAATTGGCATTGCATCACTGCTGTGTGTATCCGGCATGCTTTGTCGTGTGCTCCATTTCCTCTAACTGTTTTAACATTTAATTAAATTAAATTATTCATTTGTTTACTCATTTCATTTTGCAGAGCTATATGTGTGCTAGATCTACTCAAATACAATATTTTAATACAACCCTTAATGTCTAAAATGATTAGCTTGTGATACAAAGAAGTGGCAAAAGCACAAGTGTTCCAATACAAAGACGATGAACAAAAAGTAACATCAACATGAAGATGCTGAGCGGCGGAAGCTGCTTCTCGTGAGGAACTCCTCTCATGGCATCCTCAGCCTTGCTAACACCGACATAAGGACCTACTCCTCCCACGGCTACCTTTCGGTTTGGATATCTGAGAGAAGATGACCTTGTATTTATTCTTTTTCATGTATCCCGCAGCTCTGCTTAGCAATATTCTGATCCATCATTCCTTCATTTCATTGCGTTGGACTTTACAATGACAATCAAGCTTTTTCTGTTACTATTTCTAAGTCAAGAACAAGACTAGCTTATGGAACATTCAAGATCTATTCAGAGGATTTGCATGTAGTCTATCTTGATCTTCTTCTTTTCCTTTCAGCTTTTCCCTTCAGGGGTCGCCACAGCGAATCAATATTCTCCATCTAACCCTATTTCCTGTATCCTCCTCTTTCACACCAACTACCTTCATATCTTCTCTCACTACGTCCATAAACCTTCTCTTTGGTCTTCCTCTAGACCTCCTGCCTAGTATCTCCAATTCCAGCATCCGTCTATCAATATAGTCCAATATACACAATTCCTGATCCTATCCATCCTCATCACTCCCAAAGAGCGAATGAGAACATAGAAAGAGAGCGACTAACATCAGAAGTTTGACAGGACTGTCCTGACTGTGAAGGCATTAAATTAAGAGACTAAGATTGATCAAATCAGGTAAACCACACTTGCTGTTTCAGATGACTGCAATGACCTCTGTTAGATGCATGAAAATTTCTGTCTGTCAGTAGGGCTAGTGGCGCAATGGATAACGCGTCTGACTACGGATCAGAAGATTCTAGGTTCGACTCCTGGCTAGCTCGGACAAAATGCAATTTTTTCAGAGTTTGCGCAAATCACTCGTCCGGCGGCTTCTTCTACTTCATACCTCAGTGGTTCCTCAAAATATACAACACCTGAGACTCTTTCTTTTATTAGTTGACTTGGTCCTAATGGATTGAAAAGGAAAATTTCACATCACCGAGGTTAATAACCCAAAGATGGCTACAGAAGGAAAGAAGGGCTGAAAACTACCCATGACAATGTCCGTCTGTTACAGAAATAGCACCTTTTGAAAACCTTTGCATGGCCATCCTTGTATCGCACAAGAAATACAAGTACTCTGGAAATGGACATTGTTCTTTGTTGAAATATCAAGATGGATGCATGGAATTTGGAATTTCAGACATTTGGTTTTCCTTCATGCGATCCCTCACAACAGCCCAACCTGTTTGTAGGTGCCATACATTACCGCTTTACTCGGATGCTCTTTTTGAGAATACATTTTTTTGTCTTTTCTTTATTTAGCATTCATCATTTTGAGCTTATCAGCTGGGGACGCAATCAAAGTAGCATCGCATCAGCCATGATCGTATAGTGGTTAGTACTCTGCGTTGTGGCCGCAGCAACCCCGGTTCGAATCCGGGTCATGGCAAGCTCCCTTCAAGAAAAGGTTTCTGAAAAACAATTTGTCACTCAATAGTCTAAAATTTGAATCAGCATTCCATGTCAACAGAATGGCCTCACTTGTTTTTATCCTTTCACAAACATTATTTAACGTTAAATGAGAACATAGAAAGAAAGCGACAAACATCAGAAGTTTGACAGGACTTCCCTGACCGTGAAGCCATTAAATTAAGAGACTATGATTGATCAAATAAGGTAAACCACACTTGCTGTTTCAGATGACTGCAATGACCTGTGTTACATGCATGAAAATGTCTGTCTGT